>VZUI01034648.1:0-155331 GCA_013401135.1 Cettia cetti | reverse complement strand
AAAAAAAAAAAAAAAAAAAAAAAAAAAAAAAAAAAAGCAAAGTAGAAGGATTAAAGTAGTCTCTTCCTGGCTTTGTACAACTCATTCCAAGGCAACGCTGCCAGGTGACACTCCAGAGGGACCACATGGAGCAAAGGCAACAACAGTGCATGGAACAGCACTGCTGCTAATTAGCCTGGGCTGGGATGACCTTCCTGCAGAGATCTCAAAGAGCCCATCACTGGCAGATGGGCCGTTGCTGGAGGGGACGTGGGAGGTGCAGTTCTGAACACAGAGAGACTGAAGAAAGTTTCTAAAGCTGGGGCTAATTCTTTCTGGAATCAAAGTCCCCTTTAAAAAATAATTTAAAGAAATATATGAAAGCAGAAATTATCTCCAATTCAAAATAAGCAGTCTCTGAACACTCACTGAAGGCATCACAATCAGAGCAGAGTGCCAGTTCCCTGACTTGCTGTGCACTGGAACTCAACCCACTGCTCACTCAGTGTGTGGAAATGTTATCATTTCCCACTTGCTGCAAGTGGAAGACAAGGGTGAAAAACTGCAAGTGTTAAAACTACTGTCAGTCTCGGGGATTGTTTTGGAAAAGAAACATGTCTCCTTAGATTTTTATTTACTTGCAGCATCTTCCTTCTCTCAAGTCTATATGCACATTTAACCACCAGGATTTTCTTTTAAAAACAGTGTCAGAAGAAGTACTTGTACTTGCAAATCTATAGGTGTTTAATCTCAACAAGAAAGACAAGTCAAGCATAAAACTTCAACTGTGCAGTCTTTTAAAACAGCTACATATTTTATTATCTCTGAAATAAGCATTAATTCAGAGATAGTAAAATAGGTACTTGTTCTAAAAGACTGAAGTGTGGAATACTTTACGGGACATGTAAATCCATAATCACTATTTAAAAAATTAAATGCTAATATATATACATATATATTTACTTATTTTAGCACCAGGTTCTGCTTATGCACTACACATTTAACATATTGATGTTTCTTAATAAGTAAGATGCTTCTTTTTGTCTTCAAATAATTTTGAAATAAGCAGAAGACCATATACTAAAACCAAATATATATATTTTCACTCACAGTCTTTCAGTATTGATACATAGATTAGTTTTGATGCTTCTGAATTGTGAATATTTGCTACTTAGGCACACAAACACAGAAGTTTGCAACACAGACTGGCTCTTTCGTGTAACCTGTTCTAAAAACATGGCCACATTTACGGATGTATAGGAGACAGTAAATAATGAACATTCATTTAAAAAGCTTGCTGTGGGCTGAGAAAAAATGAGCTCCATCCCAGCCAAAAGCAGGACATCACCCCACCATTTGCATTCTCTATCATGAATATACCACTTGTAGAGAAAAAGGGATTTAATTCATCACCCATGGATTTCATAATATCTACACTGTGATTGATATTATACTGAATAAATTATATAATAAATCAGCATGAGCTCTGACAAAACAGGGCCTGATTAAATTTTCCCTCGTATATTACGCAGCTATTTATTCTGAGGTAGGTTTTGACCCATTATACCCATTTTTCCATCATGTAATCAAGTACAGAAAATACAGAGGAATTAAAAAATCAGGCCCATGTCCACACACACTGGACTGAGACAACCAGCTGCCAAAATGCTTTGTAATAATAATAGCAGTAAATTATTTAGAATTGTAATATGCTCTGATTTTCTATCAAAATGAATGAGACAGCAACATTAAGTCCTAGTGCAGTTCCCTGTGCCACTATTGCCATAGCTGTAAATGGCTAGGAAAGAGAGTAACTGTATTTACTAAATGCAGAAAAGGAATTACTTGCTTAGGTAATAGGAAGCTATGGCAAATTTCATCAAGCCAAGTGAAGAGCAGCAAAGTGGACAAGAATATTCTGAAATCATGGCAAAGGCATGGCACAGACTATAAAAGGGCAAACAAAAGCAAAGCAGGTGTGTCTATAACACTACATCTTATGGGTATCCCTGCCTTTATCAGATCATCTCCACAAACCATTAAAAAAACCCACCAAAACAAAACAAATACACACAAAAAATGAAAGCATAAAAACAACTAAGAACTGGAGGGAAAAACAATGCACTCAGTCATGAGCCAAATTATAAAAAGCCTGCAATTCATAGTGGTTAAAACTCAGAGAAAAACAATAGTGCTACTGTCTCAACCTCATCCCTAGAAAAATAGGAAGATAATTTTAGGAAAAGGTAATTCTCAGGCATTCTTTCCTTCTTCACATTGCTATGAAGCTTTTCAATATGTCTTGCATAAAAGCAATAGAATGTTTTCATTATAAAACAAAGAATGCTTAAGGATATTTTCAATACATATTCCAGTTTTTCATGATTTTGTTGAATTTGGATTAATCCCAACACTTCAAATTTGGACTTAGAAACTGAGCTCACTGTCTTTGTTAAAGGTTTCACATGTTTTACTTGAATGTAGCAACACAACCAAAATATAGACTATAGCTTCAGGCAAACAGGAAATATATCCTAATCTAATTTAGGAAAAATCTTTAAAAAATAAATGAGAGGTACTGAATGAAAGCACATTTTAGAACACTGAAGAACAATTATCATGTCAGTGTTTATAAAAAGCAAGACAACTGCATTGGCTTTAGACTAGCAGATGGATTCAAATAATTTTCTGTATGATGCATCTCTGAATGAATACTTAAATTTCTTTCCATAAGGCAATTAATCTGCAGTTCTACCTAAAACAAACAAGCTTCACAATGACTTCAATGAAAGAGCGAAGTAAAATGTTGACATGAGTAATGACTCTTAGATATTCAAAATCAGTGTAAACTGAAACCCAAAGCTCTCCACAGACAACCATGCTTAGTAAGGTTTATTCAAATGTCAAATTGCTGTGAACAAATGTCTTGAATAGTGTAACACAACATACACGTGAGTAGGAAAGGCTTTGTAGTTCTACTGGTTACCAACAGAGAGGTGATAGCTAGGCTGGTCATGTTTTGAGCATTATGAATGTTCAGAGCCTTCTTTGGGAGCCTTTGTGCTACACTGCTAGTTTAAATGGCTTTATTTATGCTAATAGTGATTTTTTTAAATCAGTACATGGAGAATGCATTATGAATAAAACTTCATTAATTTAGTGGTCTCACTGTAAAAATATTTGTCAATGAAGAGACACTGAAATGTCTAGAAGATAATTGAGTTACATGGTAGTAAACAAAATATTACACTACAGCCTCTGACAAGCCATAAATTTGCTAGAGTTGCTAATGTAATGTTTTCCACTGGCCTTTACATATTGAAACTGATTTGTATTGCTGTATCTATGCTTTTTTATCTGACTACATGGAAGCTAGGTTTAGATTCTTCATTGCATCCAAGAAAATTCTTTAAACCTCCAGTTTGACCTCCAGCAGCAAGGTTTGGCTTTTAGATCCTGGGGCCCTTTCTCCACCAGTTGTGT
Organism: Cettia cetti; assembly: GCA_013401135.1. Lineage (NCBI taxonomy): Eukaryota > Metazoa > Chordata > Aves > Passeriformes > Sylviidae > Cettia > Cettia cetti. The sequence continues at coordinate 151,869 of VZUI01034648.1, read as the reverse complement.
TTCCGTGTGCCTTATGACACAGCTGAGGGTTAGTTTCAGGAAGAGCCTAGACTAGTGCCACAGATTTGGCCCACAGTTTATAGCCTCTCATGGATAGCCTGAGTAGATACCAGCTGATAAAGGCAGTCACATGGTGCAACTGGCTCAGCAATCACCACAGCAATACGTGAGTACCAGGCAAGGGAGCTTTACTGATATCCTCCTTGGCCATGAATTAGACTGAAGAAAAGCAGTGGAATGCATTCTGTTTGCTTTTACCTAAAAAGGAAACCCTCAGTTTTTAACAAAAAATACAGCCCACTATCAAAAGTTACTGATGAACCCTTCTCCTTTCCATAATTAATTAATAGATCCCAAAAGTACAAAAACCTGACTGTACAAATACATACACATGCTCACAATGGTCGTTAAAAGCACATATGTCTTACAGCTCACCTAGGACACTATAATCTCCTGGGTGTTGAAGAAGCTGTCAAAACACATTTTCCATAAACCTAAATGACAAGTGTACTAGTAAATCAGAGTGTCAGCAGAGCTCACTCAAAAGGAGGAGAAAAACAAAAGTCACAGTTGACATGGAGCCCTGGAAAATTCAAATTTTACAGCTGAATGTTTCAACAGATAACTAGGCAGAAAATATACTGTGTTCTTTGCTTTTCATGCTTTTCTCTCAGGTGAAGGAAAATGTTTTTTTTTCCTTAAATATATTCCTTTTGGGTAAAGTTTAAGAATGCTTTTATTTTTTAGGTACACTAGCAATCTGAAATCTATTTTTATCTGTGAGAAGCTTCCAGATGACATCACTGAGCTCATAAGAAATCTCTCTAGATTTTTTTAATCAAGCAATTATTAGAACTTTTATTGCTAAAAGAGGTACACATTTAAATCATGGTATATCTGGAATAATTTCCCATATTCAAATTAAAACAGAAGTTTCAGATAGATTTCTACAAAGCACTTTCTGTATCTACTTAAGAAACTGTACTTTATCTAGTGCAAAGAAAAGTAAATCTAGGGATACTATTGATAACAAATTTTTCTTCTTACACACTTGGCTAGATTTGGGAACTTTGGGCTAGCTTTGTTAATTACAGTGCTTTCTAGCTGCTTGCAGCATTCTGGCACATTGATTTCGTGTACTGTTCCTCAGGGGGAAAAGCTACCTTTAATCACTCAATAAAGTGAACCAGACACTGAAGCACTGTTGAAAGTCAAATGAGAACAACATTGGGATAGTAAAAACTTCACACCTAACAAGTGGCAGTGTGGTAACCATGTGCAGCTCTGACAGTGACCCAGTTCAGGACACCTCCTGGGGTCTGACATAGTTCTGAGTTAAGGCACCAAAAAACCAGGCACTAAATTGCCTCATTTCATACCAGCAGTGGAACTAAGGTGAGTGAGCTAGCAGCTAGGCTCAAATTCACAGCAGGATAATCTGAATGAGGGGTTTGAAGCCACTACTCAGAAACAGAAATTACTTCAATGGAGGAACCAACTTCATCTCAAGTTCTGAAAAAGTTATAAACAGAAGCAGGCACAAATTTTTACTTAATTTTTGAATATAAAGTCTGGAATTAAGAGTCTTTCATTTATGTTAAATTTCATGAGTGAGACGTGATAAAAGGAACTGAACACATACAGCAACTGTGCATTTTGTTCCTACCACCATCTTAGTTCTTAAAGCTTCTGTCCCCACCCTGTAAACAGAAGCATGCTGAAGAGAGACAATAGAGGGAGTTGTGTCCCATGACTAATGAACTGCTACTTTCTTATACTTTGGATTGAATATCTAAAAATGTTTATAGCACACTTTAAGTCAAAAAGATTCCTTTTATCAAGCATATTGGAATGAATTTATGATCAGCACATGCACTCATGGGAGGTCCATGCTGTGTTTAATTGTGAGAAGCAGTGGTAACAGCGGTGGCAGAATGGTCCATGGAATTACATATAATTACATATAATTTAGATCTCAGTCTTCTCCACTGTGGATTAAGAACTCTTGTGTATTTTATTGTAGATGTTAATCTTGGATAGAGAGCTAGGGTTTGAAGCAGATCCAATGCCAATCAGTGTACCAACCTGCATGGCTTTGGAGTTTTACCTCTTCTAAAGGGTCATGAGTTGGTGATTTGACAATCCCATTCACTGAAAGGCCAGGAGGAGAAGGAAGAACTGACCTTTCTGAAACTGAAAAGGGAAGGAAGCTGTCATTCCCCTAATGTTTGCAAGGGAAACACAAATTTCTGTCTCGCTCACCACCCCTCCCCCCGGCCCCATTCTGCTTCCATGCCAGCAGCGCACAGTGCAGTGACACACACAGGTTAGTTCCCTGCAGTCACAGAAATCTCTTCCCTTTGATTCTCTGCCATCTCCTACTGTTTACCTCCTGTGGGGAAAGCAGTTCAAGTGTCATGATCTGCTTCTAACTGGGTGAACTGGGAATTAAGCTAAACCAGCAACATGTTTTCACCCAGCCCCACGCTTTCTCCCCCCTGCATGACTACACACTATACATGCTGGTACCCTGTTTGAGAGAGTTGTCTTTGCTTAGCAGGAAAACAGTACTACTTCAGAGGAGCTGTCAAACTAATAACTTGTAATCTTTTCCCTTGAGGCTGGATCAATAGGACTGCAGGTTCAATGCTTAGCAGAGCAAGAAGGACCAATAAGGTATCCTGGGAAGCTGCTGGGAAATCAGGGAAATTTACTGACCTTGGGTCTGCAAATGTTTGCTGGGCTTTACACAGATAAAATAATAAATATAACTCAGTCTATTGTAAGCTGATGAAAATATATACAGAAGCCTGTGAAAAAGCACATTCTTGTAAGTGCTTGCAGGCAAAGGAACAAGAGCTGCAGGCGTGGCTGATAAACACTTAGATTTAGACTAACAATAAGGATATGAGCAATTCATCCAGGACTAACAAGGTTCTGCACAGGGTACTTGTGGTTTGCTGGAGGGGGTGATCAGGAAGCAGACACAGCATTTAAAGGTGCACAGCATGAGCTGGATGTCTTGTGCTGGTAGTGGCTGATATCTAAAAGTGCTTTGTGCATGGATAAACTCCAACTGCACATCCACAATGGCACTGGAAGGAGAAAGCATGGTCCAGCAGGTAAGGACCAGACTACAGTACATGTAAAAGGGCACCACTGCTCAGATTCAGGCTGCTGGACAGATGAATGCAGCGTTCTGCATTTGCTTTGGTGACCATTAAATCATAATTCCTTCCAGTTTCACTATAAGCAACCTTTGTACATTTCTGGGCTTTTAATGTTCATGTAACACTCCTTGTTTTGTGTAAAATGTGACTTTTATGTCTTTACATATGATTTCTTCCAAATAACTCCTGCTCTTATATCATGTGGCTTTTATAAATGATTACTCATATCTAAGCACTAACTGCAGAGCTTTCTGTCCAGACACATCTCTCCTTTTTGTCTTATGTAATGTGATGAAGCCTGAAGGAGCTGCAGCAACAGAGAAATGTACTCACAAACAGATCAGTTCAAAGTGGAGACAGAACTGTAGTGAAAAATTACAGGTAAATACTGTAAGGTACCATGATGGCTTACCAAGCAAAATCATAATTGCTCACAATGGCTCTGACAGTAGCAGATGGAGAAGAAATCTTAGTGTTTTAAGTGAAAGGGGAAGATGTTTTCAAAAGGAAAAGGAATTTTCAATATTTTTTCAGTAAATTCACCAGGGGGTAAACTCTCTGAAAAAGCTGCTGAATATTCTTCACTTATGGAAAAGACTGCCCGACACAAACTTGTGTTAATTTTTTAATTATTATTTTTCAACTAACCCTGCACTGTCTGGCTTCTGTACCTGACCTGTGTCCATAAAATTGTTAACACACCACACCCGGTTCCCCTTTGTGCTCACATGTTCTTTATTATCTCTCATTTTAAATGTTTACAGTAACTGCTAAGAAAAATTGCTGCCTTCTATCTTCAGAACATGCCAAATCTTTAGAATATAGCTTCCAGTTAAAAAGCAGTCAAGAAGGACAGTGTATTGTAAAAGAATAAGAAAGCTCAATTCACATTAGCAATTAGCCTATTTACATTAATTATTCAACTGCCTCGTTCTACAATTTCCCTGCTGTTCTTTTGTGCTTCCTTTCTCCTTGTAGCGTGTTACAGCTCACATTACCTCACTTTGATACTTTGCTCCCTTCCAAGAGGAGCCATGAGTCTAAAACATTTATTTTGTTTGCTAATAACCTGTCTGTGTAGACACTTTGGAACTCTAATGGCGTTAGAAAAACAATTCCAAAGCCTTCAAAAGAACTGACAGACTGAAACAATCATTATGACCTAAGTGGAATGAATTAGTGTGTGAAGGATCATCTTATTTCTCAGAAAACGGCAAAACACCTCTCACTTCTCAAAAAAGAAGCTGAGAGCTGAATTGAAGCTGTGGAAGCATTTGGGTTCTGTTATGTCAAGGGTCTGGCTCAAGACAAAAAAATAATCAAGTGCCAGATTCCACCACAGGACCTCAACACTTAGCTCCAAATACTGTGTGATCTTTGAAAAATACTATCAGAACATCCAGTAAATGTTGGATAAGAATATGTTCAGGAAATACAGAAAAATAATGTTCCATCTCACTGGAAGTATAGAGATTATTAAGACTCTAATAACAGCTCTCACGCTTATATCCACCCATATAAAGAACATATATAAAACTGCAAGGACAAACTGCATCATGTTTGGTGCTGCATTAAATCCTCTATGTGTAGGTTATAAAAATCACTGCTTTATAACAATTTTAAAGTAAAATGACAATAGTGTAACTATTTAAAGGCAAAGGTACAAACCCAGCATGGGTCCATCCTCAGCCATTCAAATGTAAGAAAGACTTTGCAGCCTCACAGAGGGTTTAGCAATCCCTCTGTATAATACACCAGAGGGATCTCATTCATCCTGCAGCACCACAGTGTCAGGAATATCATCATTCTGTGCCTCAATTCAGCAGTGAGGGAAAGCACAGAACTGAACAGCCTTGGAAACTCCTGTGCTCTGTGTAACCACAGGATGGGGACAGCAGAGGTGACAGCTGAGCCTGCCTTCCCTCTCAGGCCTAACTGTACTTCTCAACCCTTTTTCTAATGCAGGCTTATGTGAGGAGAGTGTAATATGGTGTGCAAATTTATTCCATGTCTGCTCTTCGTGCTGAGATTCCCAACAAAGCTAATGCCCATTCCTACCAAAGTTTTCTGAGAAAACCACACAGACTGGGGATGGTGATTGATACTAATTGTCTGTGGCACTACTTGTTTTGCACAAAATCAAGCAGGTGGCAAATCTGGCAGCTTGTGTTGACCTGGATGTACCTCTGCAGCAGCCACAAGCCACAAAGCCTACAGATACTTGAGCTGCTGATCACTGCTGTGTCCGTCCTCTCTGAGAACTGGCTGGCTGAGAACAGAGAACTCTGCCTTTTCAATAAAGGAAGTGATACATAATCTCTTCAAAATCTATCATCTCAAAAGTATCATTTTAATCTTTCCCAGACAACTGCTCAAAATAAATTTTGATATTCTGTAACCCTTTTTTTTTTTTTTTTCTCACTTCCCCTTCTTCATTATTTGCATAAATTAGAGAACTGGACCTGTCCTGCAAGTGTGTGCAACAGGTACATTGATAGCCACAGTTTTAATTTGAGTCGGGAATTCTCTGATTCCATTCCAGGAGTTTCCCAGCCACAGAACATTTTAGATACTAAGCCTTGCATATAGGTTTTTTTTGTTTTGGTTTGGTTTGGTTTTTTTTGCACCCTTTAGGTCCTGTGGAAGACAGTGAAAAGCTCTCAGTGAATAGAGGAGATTTTTAAATAAACTTTGTATCTTTTTATTATCAGCTACAATTCTAGAAGAGAAAAAAATCCCTAGGGCTCAGTTTACTTAAGCAGATAATCTACATGTACACTTTCTCAAATAGATGTAAAACCGAGATAATGATAAAGCAGTGAATTAGAAAACAGATCATTAATATCAAGAAGGCTGTACTTCTGCTGGATTTACACCACTTGATTTACATCTTCCTAACAAGCATTTATTGAAAAACTGGGAGGTTCCTCTCCAAGAGCAGAAGAAATAGCATGCTTTTGTGGTGAAAGCAGCAAACTTTTTTCCCTGTTAGACGTTCTTCAAACAGACCACTGCCCTTTCTGTATCCTTAAAAAAATATTGCAATACAAGCTATATGTTATTATTTCACACAGTTCAGCTATATGAATATGCCCAGTGCCCTCGTTACTGTTCAAGGACTCATAATTAATAGTCTTTCAGAAATATCTCCTTTGCTGAGAACACCTGATTTGCAGAACCATTATCACTCTTTCAATGTGCCAGATTTTCCTTTTGAAAACAAGTTCCTTCCTGAACACAGCATTAGCCCTCCAAGGTTAAACCTTGATCTGTAAGCATTTGCAACATGTTCCTGCTAAATTAAAAATTTTCTTCCCTGGTTCCCCTGCCCTCAGAGATTATTCAGCTCCTGAATATTATTTGTCTCTCAGCATTCTTTCAATCCATCCTTCAATCTGCTCTGATCAGCATCTCCACAGCTCCTCACTCCCTTAACTGCATCCCCACTTTGACTTCCCCCGGTGAAATGGGTCTCCACAATAGCACCCATGCTGCTGCAATTACATTTTAAAGGTACTGCCTTCAGGATAACTACCTCATGTTTCCAGATCTGTGATATCAGCCTCTGAACTTTCCTTTCAACCTGAAGGCAAGTGGAGATCTGATAGTGCTGCAGCAGCTGCTTGGCAAACAAGCACACAGCCACCCACAGACAGGCAATGAATAAATTCTGTATTATGCTCTCTACACACCTGAGAGATCCCTGTTAGATTGTGTACAAACAGCAACAACAATAAAACATTGCTCTCTACTAAAGCTGGGGAAATATTTGGACATCAACACCCTCTGCAAAGACCAGCACTCCTATATTCTGAATGGAAAATAACCAAATGCAGAACAAAGTATGTGAGGGTGAACATCAGTTTAATATCTGAAGTTAAAAATATCAGAACCATCAACAGTAACAGCTGACAAACTAATTGGAACGGGGGAAAAAAGTGCTGAAATGGATTACAAGCACAAGAAAAAGGTTAAAGGACAAATGACAGAGCAAATATGGAAATAATACACATTTCAGCCACCAGCAACATTTTGTTAAACACTTAGGGAAGGAAGGGTCTTTAGTTTTGTTGCCATATGGAATTCTGCCCAAGTGTCTTATGCCTGCAATAAACTGAAAACTACAGTTTGCTAATGCCTGTGATAGTTTGGCAAAACTCTTCCACCTGTAGGGAAGACTGATAACTTTCCCTTTATTTGGCATGGGTCCCACAGGGATTTGAAGAGAAAAATCCAGTTTAAAGTTAAACTTGGTAAAAATAAGAAATGTGTCCCCCTTTCCAGCCTCTTTGAGAGACAGCTCTCCCATCCCAAACACCAATCTACTTCCCTGCTTTCAAAGCATATCAGCAACTGGGATCTTGGCAAAGAATGCTCTTAATTCAAATTAACAAAAACCTTTCATACAACTTGATACAATATTAGATGCTCCTATAAGTTTGAGTCATATGCTCATACTCATCAATTAGCAGGTAGGAAATCAGAATACAATTATTAACTTTCTGGTTATCATGCTGTACAGAATTTACCTTTAATTAAATTTAGACCAATTTCTTAGTTTTCATTATCAAAAAAATTAAATAATATTTCTTTTCACTCAAACCTAAAGCAACTATTAGAAAATACAAAAGAAATAGACACTGATAACATTGAATTCTGAGATAGTCCTAGTGACACCTTAGAAGAATCACTGGCTCTGATTCTTCTTTGCTCTAACAGTTTGAGAATTAAGCATAATTACACTGTGGCCACAAAGTGGGCATAAGCTACTTCAAAAAAAAGTTCATTGCTGCACAACCCAAATGAAGTAAAGATCATATAATAATTTTATTTAGGACTGGATTAAAGTTAGGTGTAATTTATAAAAAACATTTGAAGATATGTACTTTTTTTTCTTTACAAACTTAAAAAATCATTCTAGATTGGAGGGCAAATGAACTGGGTTTTGGCAGGGATCTATTATTCAAACAGAGCAAAAATTAATTCAATTTACCTCCAGAATTCAGCTGTATGTTACAGTTTGTATCTTTAACATGTCAATGTTTTTAATGAAGAAAACAGTAAAGCCTATTTCAAATGAGCTAAAAACATCTGCTGGAATTTAAATAACTGATGATAACTTCAAGAGACAGATATGGATCAAGTTGGAGCTGATATTCATTTAAGAAGTAACTTTTTGTGAATAGAGAAAGAAATGTTCAGATTTGAAAGACTTTTTGTTACTACAGATTTTACTACTCTGCTTCAAAGGAAACATTTGGTTGCGATTCTTCAAATGAAGACAAAAGGAAAACTTCAGGTACATTAAGCATACCATATGTTACCCTGTTTCATGTACCATGAAAATGCCCCAGACAATCTGTATTTTTAAACAGAATCCAGATTGGTTTGATGACTTAAAGTGGAAAATAAGCCAAATATATGATGATACAGACATTTGCATTATTATTTGTATTTCGCTACTTTAGCTACACACATCTGTTTCAAGGCTTCATCTCTGTTTAACTAGAATTAGTTATATATCCACAGTACAATTTGAGGACAGTGAATCAGCTAATGCTTAACTCCAGTTAAAAAGCAGAACAGCCTGATAGTCAAAGCAGGCAAGCCAAGGTCCAGTGATCCTGGCATAAACATGTAATTCTGTAATAAACTGGTATCAACTTTTTCAGTACTGCTTCAATAGCCCTCTTAGTGCACTGCATTCAAAAAGCCCTTGGCATGAGGCAGAATATTAAACTCCCATTTCATGGTCCAAAACTGAGATATAAGAAGTTGCTTAAGGATGTGAAGGACCTGATTATACCTGTTGTGAGAGATGCTTGAGGTGCCCCAGGGGCTCGAGTTGTCAGCTGCAATTCTGGGCTTTGTACTTTCATTTGTACTGCCAATTTCTTATACAAGTCAAATATATTCTGCTGTACTTTTGTTCACAGACAAAAACCATTTAAAAATCATACATAATGTCCTGGATCCCTGAATACAATACAAAATAACAGGAGGGCCAGGAGTTGGACTTGATCATCATTGTGGGTCCCTTCCAACTCCTCATCATCTGTGATTCTGCTTGTTTGGTTTTCCTCAGAGTTTGTGTCCGTCACAAACTGTAACAGAGACACCATGGAACACTACCAAACACTGACTACTGCATCTATAATAATCTCCTTAGAGTCCACCACTGCAGAAGAGTTACAAGGTAGTGGAGCTGTTCACAATTTCTATCTGTAACAATTAATCTGACCAGAGCTGCAGAAGCCAGAACAACTCGTGCAGCAAACAGGGACCAAAGCAGCACTCACATGGGTCCTTGCAAAGAACCACTGAGCTTTAGGCTGGGAGTGTATCTTTGTCAGACTCTTGGAATAAGAAAAGGAAAAATTAGATAATTTGCTCTCTTTTATAAGTCATTGCATTCAATTTCTCAAGATAGGAAGAGCAGGACCTGAGAAATTAAATTATCACGTATGTCTCAATTCTTGCAGTGAGTAACAGACTAATCCAACAACCACTAAAATTAGTAGAAGGATTGCACAGGCATTGGCTCAAGCCTAGATACCTCCTTACTGTATGCATACATCATATTTGTAACTCCTCACAGCAATTTATATGGATGTGAACTTCCCACATGCAGGGAAAACATTTATCATTGGATCATACAGAAAGATCCTGGCTGGAAGCACTTTTGGCAAATGTCCACAAATGAAATTTTAATCAGTTTGTCTCTCAGAAAGTAACCACACCAAATGTCTTCTCTAAGTAAACAAACAACACTGTCTGCATCATTGTTCATAAGAAAAGAAATTATTCAGCATTTACAAGCTATGCATGACTGACTTCAGTGTCTTTGACTAATTAAGCAAATGAAAATAGCAGCTTGTTGATGTCTTTTAACTCATAAGGATTTGTGTATCATAAACAGAAATCTGAAATACATGAAACATTAAACTTATTCAGAATCCTTGCCTGGTTCACTTCAGAACACCCACACATCTTCATCTCAGGCTTAGAGACTCATGAATCAGATGCGGGTCAGCTTAGTGCTTTGAAAAAAGCAATAGACTCATCAAAAGAAGCAATGGAAAAAAAATTGAAATTTAAAGTCTTTATAGTCCCTCAATTATGTCAGCTTTTAAGCCAGAACTCTTCTATTTATGTCTAAGAATACTGAATATAATGATCATTGCTAATACCTACAAAAATAAGATATCTTACCTGTGAATTTGATATCAAAGATTCAGCTGCATTGCAAATGCTATTCAAAGCAAAAGTCTCAGAGATGCTAGCAACTCCAGCAAATAAGACAGCAAATTTTGGATCTGCATATTTCCCATTTCAGGAAAACTGCCGAAAATTATACACTCTCAATTATTTTTGAGGGAAAAAAAAGAATCATTTTTGTTTGAAAAAGAATGCAAGAAATTAAAAATGCTGTTCCACTTCATGAAGTATAACAAGGATTAAAAGTATATGAATTCAAGTCATTCTTGCAAATCAGGTAAATCAAAAACCTGAACATCAGTCATCCACATACCACATTTTCCAGTTATTTTTGGAGTACTTCTCATCCTATCTTGGTCTCGGTACTCTTGCTTAGCTTGCTATTGCACAGCAAGTTTATTTTGGACAAAATATTCCCAAAAAAAGTTTGGTGATATGAGTCCCAAATTAGTCTACTTAATTGCTAAAAAGAAAATGGGAAAATCATATGCTAATAGTAGGAAAGATACAGAAGTCTTGTTTTAACAGGCTTCACCATATCGGTAGGCTTTGCTTTTTTGGGAAAACCAGTTTCACCAGGTCAGTAGGCTTTGCTTTTTTGGGATGGAAGCTGGCAAGATTCATTTCCTGAGCAGATGCTCACAGCTCTGTTATAGAGGAGATGAGGGATCAGGGAATTACCGTGGAACCACTGAGCAATCCTGTTGGTGTTCCTCTCAAAGCCAGCCCGCCGAGGGATCTGCTCCTCCTTGAACCAGCGAATGATGATGTCTCGGGAGAAGGGCCGAGAGGGGCGCTCCCAGATGTTACTGCATGGAAAGACAGAGCTTCAGCAGCGTGTGAAAACAAGGGACAAGATAAATACTCATCTCTTCTTGTCTATTTATAAAACACACAGCTGCAAAATGGTCGGCGTAACTTCTGCTCAGTACAACTCACTGAACATCTTTAACTTTTTAAAATTTGTTAAAATTACTTTGTGTTTTTATGGAAACCACATGATGTGATTTTTATATTTGCAATGGCACCTTAAACATTTTCTTGCAGAACTTAAATTGAAAAAACAATTTAACACAATGGACATTTCAGTCAGCTTTCCTTTTCTACCTCATTTTTATTCCAATGTAAATATTGACAAGCAATTCTTTTTTCTTGAGTATATTCCTTTTTACTGTCAAAAAGCTCTAAATCAGTATCAGCTATCACTAAGCACAATAGAGACAATGTTTTGTTTAAACTTTTATTTAAACTTCCCTTTGCATTCCCTTTGCATTCTCTACTTGATTGCCTGCCTTACTCTTCTACTTTCTATTTGTTTTAGCTAGTAGGAATCATCCTCCACTTTGGATTCTTCTCTCCTACTGCAATTAATTGTGCTCCCTAAATAGTCAAATGAAAGATTAATAATATCGGACACTTGGTTTTGCCTGAAAAAAAAGCCAGAAAAAACTAAAAGCCTCTGAAACTTAGGACTGCTCTCTGGGAAAAAAAAAAAAAAAAAAAAAAAAAAAAAAAAAAAAAAAAAAAAAAGGCAAGCTGTTAAGCAGCAGGCTGTTTTAGGCTTGAGGCTTAAGACTTGCCCAAGAATTTGTCCATATGACTTCCCTATATCACAGCCTCGCATACTGATCTCATACTGTCTTTTCAAGGAGTCATCTCTGTGTGAATTCTAAGAAATCTGCCTGAAGATAAATGGCATTTAGTTCACATTAAATCTGTTCTTCTTTTCCTTTAAGCATTCTTTTTCTGATCATCAGGAAATAGCAAGACTGAGGACTCCCAAAACCTGAAGAATAGCATGCTGAAATGGTGGGGATTGGAGAGGGAGCAATGCAAGAGAAAACTGTTTCAAAACCGCTCCAGCAGAAACCAACCTGGACGCCGCAGGAGACAGCAAAGGGCTCGCACTGTTGTTGTTCAGTTTGATCTCCTGGTCATTGCTCAGGTTTGTCCCCTGGAACAAATGGCTCAGGCCAGCCACTCTTCCCTTCTGGATGGCCCGCAGGGACTGCCGGCGGTACTCGTCCCGCGCCCTGCGCGCTTTGTGGCTCCTCTCCTCGTCGGCAGCCTTGGAGCGGCGCACTGGGTGGGGTGAAGGGGAGGAGAGATTTAGAAATACAAACGGCCATTTACCCCTCTGCTTACAGAGCAGCCTGGGGCCTTTATTCCTATATGAACTGATTTTCAGGATGTATAAATTGCGACACATTACCGAAGGCGGATAAAACTGGATGACTTCCCTGATGCTTCAAACACAGGCCCACCTCTAGAAGAAGCCTCAAATTATCAATGATCTGACCACTACTGGCAATAACTGAGTCTCTACATATTGTGATTAAATCTGACACTTCTTTTGGCTGTAATAAGAGAACTTGTGCTTGAGGACATCTTTTCCCCTGGAAGTGCACCAAGTTCTCTGTTTCAAGAAAGGATGATAATTACTGCTTAAAATTAAGTCTGTGTCTTTGCTGCTAAGAACATAACCAGAACTGAAGGGTCAACTCCCAAAATCTACCATTATGAAAACTGACATGTAGGTTGCACTTTGTCAGGGCCATTTGCTTTCTGAAAGGCATATGCTATCATTATCATGGTTCTTACATTTTCAGCCACCTCCAACTTGAAATTTGCAGTCTAAAAATGGTTTCAGTAGCAATGGATTAATTAATAGCCACTGGAAAGGGCATGTTGATGCTATGGATGGGGTTGTCTCACACTATGGTCTCTGAAATAGTATATGGAGAACAGAATTTGTACTGGAAGAATTAATACACCCCTAGCAATGGCACTGACCAGGGAGCTACCCATTTCTTTAACCTGAAATGCTCTGGCCACTGCAGCTCAGGCAACTTTCACTAAAGCTTCTTCATTTTAAGATTAATGTTCCAACAGTCCTGTCTTTGACATGGTGTAACTTAAATGCTCCGAGAATTCTACTGCAAATACTTGTCACCTATCAGCTCTTTTCTGGTGCCTCAAACCCCATTTGGATGATGTTTCTGAGTCACAAATAACTGCAGGCAGGCAAATTATTCCAGTGCAAAACAAACCTTTAACATGCAGTGAAGCAAACATTAAAGAAGCTAGCTATGGCCTCCAGTAGCAATTACCAATCCTGCCATGACTATCCTGGCTTAGATCATACCCTGTTCATAAAGTGAAAACTCCATTTCCTACTCCCCTGTGACTGTACCTGTGACTAGGAATGCATGATATAGTACCAGGCAGCTGCATTTCATTAGTCTGCTTGCATCCCTCTGGTTTATTCACCCCATTTAAAGCAAGCAGAAGTGTAACTGGATTTAACTTCCAGATTCTAAGAAGGTTTAATGGAATCAAGAAATAAAAGCACTCAAAGCCAAATTAAATGAAATAAAACCTTGTGGGCAAATGAGGGAGAGGGAAAAGACTTTTAAGCTTAGAATTATATCGTATTATCATAAGCAGAAAGATATGCAGGACTAAAAGCTCATCAAGATAGCATAATAAACGAGTCATAGATGCTTCATATGTATGCAACTGGCAGGATTTCAGTTTCACTAAACTACATACCCTGCAGATTTGGCTAAACACAGTAACAAAAAAATGCATAGCACAGGAAACAAGTAACAGACTTCACTATTTATCTTACAGATTGTTATTTTTAAGGGTAGATAATGTCATTACATACACTGTTTCAATGGCTCCAGTATTTCTGTGATTTATCCCTTATAAAGCCACTCAGTAATGGTCACTTTAAACATGAACTTTGTGTTTGCAGCACAAGGAGAGATTGCAAGGAAAATGAATGCGATGCAACTTTGCAAGACATCTGGAAACCCTCAACTGTTTGTCACCATCACAATATTCAGATTGAGGGCAGACTGCCTGGAGCTTTCTGGGACTCTTCTACTGATGTACTGGCTGCCTGGCAATGAGAAAGGCAAGGTATCATCATGCCCCACTTTCCTCAATAATAGGCAGTCTTTTCAATAGACATTCTTATTGTATTTTTGCCAGCCAACAAATCTGTACCATCAGAAATCAGTGACCCAGAAAACATTGTCCCAAACTATCAAACTTTAATACTTCTTATCACAAAAGTATGAGGTGAGGTAACAGAGTTTGCAACTGTTAAATATCAATATTCAGAAAACCTTTTGAAAGTATGACATACAGCCCTCCCTATGCATACATAGACATGTATGTATGAGTGTTTATACTTATGTACATACCTATATGTGTGTATGTGTGTCTGTGTACACAAGGAGAGAGAAGGCTGCATATAGATATTGAGATTTTATATACAGAATCATCTTTTTCACGTTATGCAGAATTTTTACTGAAATTTCCCAGTGGAGGTATCTGAATTATATCATTGACCATAGGGATGCATTTTTTTCTCTTTACAGGATTCGAGATTTCCTCCCTATCCCCTTTCTTGTAGTTACTCCCAAAAACATCCTTCTCTTTGCCTTTAGAAGTTGTCTAGTATAGCCTCAACTGTGGACCTGTGTTCATTGGTTATCCTAAATTTCTTTTAATCTCTTATTGGTCAAGGGGCTTTCTGAGCAAATAATCAAAGTCACTGGCATTAGTAACCATGTTTGGTGACTAGAAATATTATTGGGGATAAAGCCACCCCAGTCAGGAATCTACAGAAATGATATATACCATCCTCCCATACTGACACTTCCCACAAATTTATCTATCTTGAGAAAGTCACTCAAACTCTAAAGGTAAATCTGGGTGTATTTTTGTCAAAGGTTTTTCTTACAATAGAATTTCATGACTATTCATATTTCTCTCTATGGCTTTGAACCATCTCACCAGGAGGGAGAACTTTATGTCTGGATCAAGTTTAGCACAAATATTTTAAGAAAGAAGAAGCTAAAATTCTACATTACTTGTATTTCAAGACACATTGTAACCTTTCCAGTAACAAGAAAGCAAAAGCAGTCAGGACTTCTAGCATTGGCTTAAGTAGAAACAGATTATTTTTCTTAGCTGGCTGTCCTTTTACAGTAAATTTACTTCTAGCATGACCCCTGTGAAAAACACTAGTAGTGTAGTCGGTCAATATTCTCAGTGGGCAGATTAGCTATCTGGAAAAAAACCCTAAAAGCTCTGAATCACCATAACAGATCCATATGTCTAGCATAAAGAATTACTACAAAAAATAATTTACATACTCTTCCGTCTTTGTTTTATTTCATGCAATAATGTAAGGACTGACAAGATGGGGAAATAAAGAATTTGTCAGGCCCATGGGAGATCTGCAGTTCAGCCAGGTCCTGTAAGACCAGCTCCAAGACCGGTTTTCTCTTCTGGTATTGGTGATACCAATAACAGGTACATCCTCCAGAGCTCATTAAATGAAGACATTTCAGCCCTCATGGATCTGGAGCTTGTGCCTGAGCTGCTCAGACAGGTGTGCACCAGTGTGATAGCAGCCTCAGCACAGCAGGCCAAAAATGGGTGACCAAACCCTCCCGGAAAACCAGTAAATACATCCAAGACAGGTCTATGCTGCCATCATTATCCAGTTGTCATTGCTAGAAGTGAAGAGTTTAAAGCCAGCTCAGACATGTCTCTGTGACATGCAACATGAACATCCTCTTAACCACAAAGTGCAAATCACAAAGCTGGACAAGCAGGGGCTCCTTGGCTCCTAGAGGGGCTGGCTTGGGTTCACCTTGTTGTCCAGGAACAGTTTATGGGAATCTATTTTTTGTCTATGCTAACCTAAGGTGCCTTTTGTCTTCTATATTTTCTTAGGGGAAATCCCTATTAGCAGTCCTGACAAAGTTCTAATACCGAATCTTTTGATATAGATGAGGACAAATTCATACAGTGCTGCAGCTGAACTTGATCAAATAATTTGGGAAACACTAGGACCTCTCAATTTTCTATAATCTATTTTGTGCTTTTGAAGAGGTTTGATTTACAGTGAGATATGTGAAAGCTGGAAAAAACCCAAACATAAGCTTTGAATATGCATTAGAATTTTAAAATTATTTTAAGCTTTCCCCTCATTAAAAATTCTTGGAAGCTTTTTATGAGTTATTCAAAATTACTAACTAATAGATAAAATTCAATCTTCAGATCTTCTGAGTGCACATACAAATCACACTGTGTTTTTCCCCTTTTCTAAGTGGAAAATATAACTTCCCACAAATACTCTGCAATATGGCTTCAGTTCAGCAATCTTATCTGAAGGCACAGGAATAATCCCATTCCTATTCAACAATGCACTGTGAGACCTATTGGAGTTCAGAGGGCACATATATGTAAGGTTGAGCACTTGCTGAGTTAATGCAATGAGCTAAATTGGGGACCACTCAGTTTAAAATTCTGCATTTTATCAATGCTCCTGCCAGTAAACTCACTTGAATCTTTGGGGAACATAACTACGCAATGAAGTCCTTTAAAAGTCAGGCAAAAATAAATTCATAGACACATTCTTAGAAGAACATAAAAATATAACAATGTAAAAGAAGCTATAATGAGTCAGCCTGGTATCCTTCTTCAAAGAGAGACCAAAAGCAGGTGCTCAGGGAAAGGCAAAAGAATAGATCAACTTGCTCATCTCTGTCTACATTTTTACCGGAATAATTTTTTCTGGAGATGAATAAAGCTGGTCAGATAATATCTGAGCACTTCCCTGCCTGATGCAGTTTGCAGGGCTTTGTAAGTGTGTTAACAGAATGCCTTTTACAATATTCAATCAGATGAATATTCATGCTACAGCTTTTCCTGTCATGTTTCACAAGATTCTTTTTTTGCCTTCACAAAGAGGAACCACACTTAAATAAACTAGAAACCTAAAAATGGGACAGCACACAGAAATGTCCAAAACTAATGAGAATATGTACCCTCTGCTACCCAAGTTCAGTTTTGCTTCTCAGTTTCAAAAATAAGAGTTTGGAACAGTAAACTCTCTGGATGAGTCTTCCACCATTCATCTTTTCACTTGCCAACCAATATCTCTGCTTGACTTACTAACTTACAGCTGCCCTCTAAAATACCCCAATATATATCTTTGATATGAAATTGAAGTGTTAAATTTCTCTTACAGCATCATTTTTCCCTTTTTTTTCCCTTTTAGCACCGATTTCCCAAGTTATCCTACATTTGTTATCTAGTATTCTAAAAATCCCTAAAATCATGTATTTCAATTAACACAGTAGTTCTATGGGCAATTATTGTTCTTTAGCAAACAGCAGAAGCAAACTAAACCAAACAACAGAAACTAATATTAGCACCACTTTGCTTATTGCCTTGGCAATAAACAGCTATATGAGGGATAATGTGATGAGGAGGGATGAATTCCCATCACATTCTGAATTCCATCTACTAAACAAATTAGTAGTGTCATCAATATCGTTGCTGCATTTCTGTCCCCAATTCCTGCTCTAGCACTGCTGTTCCCCTGCAGCACTGAGCCCTGGCTCTGGGGAACAGGGCAGGGCTCACTTCAAGGAGGTAAGACCCAAAGGAGCCTGGCCTTGTTCCTAATAGGCAATACGGTTTCCACTGCAGATTTGTAGTGGCAAAAAATGTAAATATTACATCTGCTTGTAATTCTCTTATGCATTAATGCATTTATTTATTACTTAGAAAAGCTGACTCGTAGAGAGCTCTGCCTAACTTACTAAATTTCCTCTCAGTGCCCCACAGGAATACTTGCAGACAAAATGGAAGTATTACCATAAAAAGAAAAAAAAATCTGAAACTGAAATAAAAAATGAAAAAATCTGGTGAACCCGAGGTACTAATTAATTTCATAGCAATTTCAGATGCTCCCGCTTCCAAATATTTGTTACCGACTATCTGCTGCACATTTTGCCTCCTGCAGTAAAGTTTCCATTAACATGGAAAATGTTAATATGCCTAAGGATACTCAGTGCAAAGTTTGATAGCGTAGTCTAAACCAGCCAGCAACTGGTCTCAGATAAGGCACTAAACACTGCATCTTCCTATCTTCAGTTGTCACACCCGTTTGCTAATGGAGCACGGTTCTGAGCCCTCCATCCAACAGGGATAAATTGACACACTGAGATAAGCATAAGAGGATAAACAAGGATATGGTACACTCCAGTCATTAGTCTGCAGTTAGCTTAATGCTAAATCAATTACTGCTAACAGCATAACTCTGGCAGCACAGAATTTACAGCAGGCTGCAAACCCAGCAGCGAGAGAGAGGGTGCTGAGCTTTTGCTCTGCCCCAGCAATGCTACTGCTGGTGAGCAGGCTCAGCAGCTCTGGGTCACCTTTGGCTCAGGGGACAGGCCTGCAGGTACCAAGGCACACAGACTGGAGGTGATAGAATTCCTCCAGAGCACACAGAATACCCCAAAGCTTTCACAAGAAAAAGTACTGGTTGCAGACTATCGCCACCAGCACATGATGCAGTCACAAGTGTTCTAACAGACCAAAAATGTCATTACTGGACTCATGGTCAAAACCTCTCATAGCTTGTTCCTTTTTCTCCCTCCCTTCTCCCATAACCATTCTATTGTATTTTTAATGTCTATCCCTGCACAAACAGCATTCCTCAAGAAAACAGAGACAACAATTTAAAACTGAGTTACCTCATTAATGCAGTTGTAAGAAAATGATACCTGATTTTAGCAGTGTTTGTAGTATTTTGTTTTATTTCAGTGTAAAGGTAACCCAGATTATTTTTTTTTTCTTTTAACAACATGGTTGAAATGTGTTTTCTTTCCTTATGTAGCATCAAAGAAATCCTAAAGTATGTAATACCATCCTCTATGCTGGGTTGCCAGCTGATGCTGATTTTCTGTAGAACTTAAAGGGCTATTTTTCCCCAACTCACATTGTTCTCGCATACCCAAAATACACAAAGTTCATTTTTCTTTCCATATAAATGTGTACACCTGGATTTAGATAATTCTCCAGAAAATAATTACTTTATCTTTATTGACAATGTAATATACAGGGGGTTTATTGATCAAAATTAACATACCCTGTTATGAGCTTGGAAAATGGCACCAGTGTATCTTATAGATTTAATTCATCTTGTACAGAATCATTCATTTTCAGATCAATCCAGGTAATAGCACTTCAGTAATTAGTCCTCAGGAATTAATGAAGTGATGACTAAAGTCATAAAATAGACTAATTGTATATTTTGAAATTTATTCATAATGTGGACCTCTACATATACATATACAACTATACAATAATATAGTTGTTTTGTCCCTAACAAGCTTTTAAAAATCACCAAAAATATTTGAAATTAATCACAAATATGATATTCATAAAGAATTTCAGGCTATCTAAAAAGGAGCAGTACTTCCATAGAGTGAGATCATCATCAGGTGGATTTTAGAGCAACAATCTAAGTATGATTTACTGTAATCTTTTGGAATGAAGTGAGTTTCAGCATTGCTATCATAGCTTCACCCCACTACCATATGGAAACAATTAAAATACTGATGAAGACAGATTTTCTCTCTTCAGAGATAGCTGAGGACAAGCTGTCAAAATAACTGTGCCCTGAGTTAATATTACTATGCCAAAACTGTTAATTAAGTACATTAGACAGTATTTAATGATCTCAGGCATTGTACACACACACAAAAAATAAATTCTATAAGGCATAAGAAGACAGATTCAGAAAGAAATCCGAAACTTCTGTTTGTAATTTTAAGCTGGCAATTTCCACCAAAATAAAACAGCGCTTTGTATTGCTCTAAGTAGAAGAGATTTTTTGGCCACACCTTCTCCATTCTGCAAGTGTCCTTTTATCTGCTTTCAAATACATTAGTGCTGTGAAGGTAGCTTTACTCACACTGCTCTTCCCACTCCTGGTCATCGTCGCTGTGCTGACTGTGCTGCTGAGCTTGCTTGAGGCTCAGGTACAGCTCCTTTGCCCGGATTTCTTCCTGCTGCCTGATTAGTTCCTCACCTTTCTGTCTTTCCTCTTCTTCTCTTTTCTAGAGAAAATGAAGTAAGCCAGAAGTGACTAAAGGGGAAGAATGTGCCAAGAGCTGAGACACTGCTTCAGTTGCTTCCTACCACAGAGAAGCTGCATTACCTTGGACAAATCACTGTCGCTTCTAACTTTGGGCCTCCCACCTCTCACAACAGGCATCACTGAATTTTCCCACCTCTTAGGAATTCCTGAGGAGGATACATTTTGAAACCACAGGTATCACAGGAATGAGGAACGTGTAAGCATCTAAGATCTGAAAACTATACAGAAAACATTTCATCACGTAGCACCTGTGCTATCCTCCAGCCCATGAGCAAAGCTTGGTTTAAATCCATGTGTACCCCCATTGAACCCTGGGGGGTTCTTGAACCCTGCCTTCAAGCACTACACACATCATCCACAGAGCCTTAGAATACAGGAACTGATTTATTGCTGTTCTTGCTTTAATAACTGTCCCAATGTGTCATCATAGCCAACACAGGGAATAATATTCTCCCAAAATTAAGATCGCTGCATTCTGGAGGAAAAGGCAGATCCTTCAGCACACAACAGTCACTTTGCAAAGTGTAGCTAAGAGTAACATGCCAAAAAAGTTCCCTTCCAAGAAAGGCTTAAAAGAGATGGAAATCTGAGGAAGATTGCTTCTGCAGTTGGCCTCCCTCATACTATTGATAACATAGGCGTCCAATTAATGCAGAATTAGGAATCTGGATCTGTTTTCCAGTGAATTTTCCCAAATCCCTTAGGTAGTGAAGAATCAGATTTAAATCATATAGTTTAATTGAAGCCCACAAAAAACTCACAACTGAACTTCATTAAGTGCTATTCATGTTATTGAAATAACTTGAATCACAAATAAAACCAGTTTTTATTTAATTTTATAATGGAACCAACACTATATCCTAATGGGTAACCAACTTACAGGTAAGAATCTTTTAATAAATCCCTGTATAAAATAACCCTGAATTAATATCCTAGTTACCTGACCTAAACTATAAGTAAGGGAAACCCAACATAGATTGTTGCAAAATATTAATAGTATGAAATTTCTAGGGTGAAAGTTAAGGGTCCAACTCTTCATGTTATTTTATTCTATGAACAATACATTAGGCTGCTCTTATTGTTTCTGAGAAAGAAAAGTCTAGCATTTGTTCTTCAGTCAATTCCAATGTTACTATCTTGGATTATTTCTAACATCTCCTTCCATTGTTATTTCCTGGCTCCTAAACACATGAGCTGGGTGGACAGTTCATTATTTTTGAAAAGTCATTTCTCTTAGACAATGCTAATTTCAAAGCCAAGCAGCTTCCTCAGAAAAAAATATTATTTTTTTAATATCTCTGTAGAATTAGGGATTGCACATTTTAGCTGTGAGTAAATGGCTCTATTCTCTTCTTGAAAAAAATATGAGATCAACTGTTCTTTATTCTTATGAGGAGAATATTTATTCACTTAGCTTCACTACCTAAAAAAATTCAATACATCCCGTCTATCCTTCGGGAAGATGGACAGACACAGAAGCAGTCCTGGTTATCAGAATATTTTCTACTCAACATCTTAAACCACAAGGTAAACTTAAAATAGGGCAGGGAGAAAAAAGTCAATCTCACTGCAGTTTCCCTGAATCACACAGGAGTTCTGTTGTAAGTTTGGGCTTGTTTTTTAATGTAGCTGTTGTTAAAACATTTCTAGTAAAAAGGTGAAAGGGTCTAAGAAAAACAAACAAAAAGCTCACACACCTCCCCCAAAAGTAGAATTCAGGTAGAGTTTGAGTTCTTAATGGAAGGTAACAGTGCTAAGAAAATCCTTCCTTTTTAACTGAGAAAGGTTAAGGAAGAGACAACAACAAAAACTTAAATTAGGCACTTGATTCTGAATTTGCCAAACCTTTTTCACATAATTTTCCTTTTTACAGAAAGAGGAGATTTAACTTCTTTTTATTAAATTAGTGCATGAATGTGCAGGTATAATGCCCAACTCTTTCAAGGTCTGTGTGAGAAGAAACAATCCTTGCTGTTGTGACACAGGAAAGAACAGTCATCCTTTTGTCAAGTATGACTAAACAGTGTTGTATTTAAAATGAACAACAATTGAACTTTGCACATTTACTCCACTGGAAGAATACAGCAATCAGTTTGTCTGCTTCTCCCCAGGAATCCAATCCTGCACATCAGAGCTGGGAGTGAAGAGGTGTAGTACCTACAAACACCATCTTCTGCCTGGCAGCTGAGAGAGATTGTACTCCATGCCTGACCCTTTCAGCTCTGTAAAAATACTTATGAAGGTGACAATTCAGGACAGAGTTGCAAATTTTTGAGAAATACCAAGATGCTGAAACAAATCACACTAGTAATTCAACAGGCATCAGCAATCCTCTCCAGCCTTTACTCCACTGGAGAATTTGAACATGCTAAATGATCTTATCTACCCTCTGGCAGTTGAGAATTTACCACAAACTTGTTTCTATGTGTGTCTCACTGTGTTTGACAGCTTTACTAGCTCTAAATAATATTTAATATTAGCCATGGTTAAGTTCTAATGTTTCAGTCCAAAGCAGATGAATGGAGAAAGATTTAAAAAATACACCGAGGAAAAGCCAAAATAGAGCAGTGGGGTAGTTTACAGAAGAAAACTGGGCTTCTGGCTACCACAGCTCTTGGGGTCTTTCTGGGGAGCCTTACAGGATCTAGGGCAGCTGAATGACCACCACCTGCTCAGGGCAAAACCCACAAGGTGTACTTGTTACAACAGCCCTCTCTGAATCAAATACTGCCTGGGATTCTCTCAGTGCTTCAGGCTGGCAGGAGTGTCCTTGGCAGCCCAGAAAGCTGCAGCCAGCCTGCTGAGCCCACTCAGCAACCAGCTGGGCCAGGAAAGACACTCAGGCCACCTAAAACACAGCTGAGAGCCCTTAGGGGCTCCCTGCTCTGAGGAAGGACATCTGGAAACCCCAGGACCCCCGGCTGCAGGACAGGCTGCTCTCAGCAAGGCTGACACAGCCGTCAAGTTCAGAGATCAGGCTTCTCTCCAGACCCACCTGACAGGTGCCAACAGGGCTCTGAGTAACAACAGAAATATGTCCAACTCCTCCCCATCCTTTTTCTGAGAAAATTCTCTCACTTGCATCAGAAAAGCCAAGCGTTTGCAGAAGCATTATTTTCTTCTCTACTTCCAGTGTCTCAAAAGGAATACAGGCTTTGCGTAATTTCACTGAGCATGTATTTGCACAGAGACAAATGTACGAAATGCACTCATGCTTTATGCAGAAGCTATGAGATTTCTACCATGGATGTGTCCCAGGACATGCTACTCACACATGTCATACAAGGAGGTACCAACTTACTCTGATTCACAAAGACCCTGTGTTCCGTGAGCTGGAAAACAAAGCTAAAGACTGTTCCTGGTTGGGAGAGAACTGACATTTACTGCACGTGCTGGAACAGACTCTGCTCAAGTAATTTGCCATAGATCCAGTGACCATCTACTTAAAGTTTGTCTCTGGACCTTAGAGACTCTTAACAGCTTGAATTTCTAACATGTATAAGCTACCCTCATTAGTGGCTCAGGTTTTCCCATTTACCCATGGAAAACACCAGAGCTTTGCTAGTTTTTACCAGTAGTCCAGGCTGAAGACAGTGGCTTTGGAAGCACAATCATTACTGACGTCAGTAAGGAAGAGATTTTTCTTTCAAATTAATATCAGTTACAAGTAGGATAGAGAAAACCTGAAGACCCAGGTCCCAACCAAAACTAACAGCTGCCTCATTTCCAACGTTGTTTAGAGACAACAGCATAGGAAAAAAAGAACCACTGAACTGTGATCACCCAAAAGGAAACAAAATGAAGCATTACTGAATTATTGTGATTGCCATTGAAATAACCCAACTAAGACACTTTCAGATGAATTGGGTGCCGAACCCCAGCAAGAAGCTGTTGTCATATTCCTAGGTTCTAAATATGCTGTCTTTGGGAAATAGTTCAATGTTTTCTTGGCACAGAAAAGCACAGAGCTGAACTTACAGCTTATTTGCACTTGGAGATAACAGTCCCACTCAAGTGCCTGACGTTTACTTGGAGACAAGAGGTTTTTTTCAGATCTAGACAGAATTCTCACTGCTTTATCATAAGAAGCCCACAGTACTCCAAATGGCAATGGTAACAGTTCACTGTATTCCTAAACTCTACATCTGGCAGCAATTTTCTGAAGAATCAGGTCCACAGTACTTGGGGGCACAGTATAGCACTCAGACATGTGTTGAAAGCTCATCCAAGCTCAATAGAAAGTGTATTCTTTCTATTGAGCATAAGGTTAATTAGATATTTCCTGAACAGAAGCACTAATTGTTCTGTTCTCTGAAGGTTGATTCTCAACCCGTCTTCTTTGATGAGACACATTTCATCTCCCAGGGAATTTTTAAGAAGCAATTTAGCTCTGCTGTCAACTGTGCTTATATTATTAAATTTGGCAGGTATCTGATGTTGTCATAAGGACAGTACTTTACTATTAATATTCTCTTGCATTATGTAGACCACATGAAGACTGAACTGAGAGAAGATCTCTTTTATTTCTAAATGTAGCTGAAGGATACCTACCCCTGGCTGGATAACACTCACATCTTTAATTTGCCTTAGCTCTGCACATTGTTCAGAATCTTAATGACAGCTACTGATAACCATAGAAAATTATGCCTATGATCTCATAACCTTTGTGAATTAGCAAAAAGATTAATGATAGTAATTAGCTCTCTTATTTGTCCTTTGCAATAGGTGCATAAAAGAATAGCTGTCCTTAAACTGCAAAAATAGAGTAGTCAATGTTTATATTCTAGCATCATAAATTAAAGACAATTCTGCTTAAGAAACACCAAGGAAAGCAATACTTTTTGAATAGTGCTGGAAAAGGAAATAGAGATCATCATTCACTTCGATATTTAAGATATCATTTATCTACTGCAGACAGCCCTAACTTCCCATGATAGGTCAAGAGGAATAAAAGCATCTCAAAAAGGAGTGTCTGTGACACATCTGGTTAGAAATTAAACATGCCAGCAGAAAGGAGACAGTTTCAGTTTCCCAAGACAAACTGCTTCAGGGGAAAGAAGTGTTAGCAGAGGCTGAACTTTCCATACCTCAGTATGGAGACCTCTTTAAACATGGTTTGGTCATCATCACAGAAGGATGATTACCAGTGGATTAAATATTTTAAGGCTGCTAAAGTGAGCTTGCCTATGGATCTCCACCAAATTCCCCACTTTTTTCTTCATTCAGTCAATTACTTCTGTCATACATCAGTAGATTCATTAATTAATCTTTTTTCCCCCTGTACCTTAGTTGTATTCCCTTCTTGTAGTTGGATGTGGATGCCACAAACACAACTTTCTTTTCCTGTCTAGATACCATGCATAATATACAAGATCTTATCTCTCAAGAGCAAGTAACAGACAAGTAACTGCTTTTCTGAGTAGCAAAGGAGTGGTGTCAAAGTACCAGGAATCAACTCTGCATTTGGATTTCTGCTGGTGGAACCCTGTCAGTACAAGTCTCTCCTGAGAGAGCTCAAATTATAGACCTAACTGAAGGGCCAATGCTGAAAGTGGAATTAGACTGTTGTTGGATTAATACAGGAAATGTTGGGAGAACACTTGATAAAGGGCATTTTAAAAAACAATCACTGCATCATAAAATGTTTCCAAACAAATTCTTTAAGCCAAAGATTTCCTTTCTGCTGAGCCTTGTTTTTAAAACTTTGGTCCATTTATTTAAGTTTTTGCAAATTCTGTCTTGAAATGCTTGATTTAAGAAAAAACATTGGGAAAGAAAAGGTTTCTACTTCCTTAGTAGAAAAAATATGTTGGCAACTTTAGGAAGAGAGATAAATCCTGGGCGAAGTTAAGCATTTTAAATTCAAAGTAGAAACTGAACCTTCATCTCATCCCACTTCCAGAAGTGTTCCTTGCTCCTACCAGGCACACAGCTGGACAGAGAACACCTGTTCATCATGTCCTGGGAAACAGTGGAAACACAGATCACTGTGACATTACCTTTACATCAATTTGCAAATGAGCAGAATTTGGTGCCATTCCTTTTAATTGTATAACAACCAAACAACTCATTTTCCTTAATAATAAGCTATGACTACTGGCCACTGAAAGCCTCAGAATTTGCTCACTCTGATCTTTGAAAAGTGCCTTTGAAACACAACAGTAACAATGAGCTTGTGGACATTTTCCCATCAAGTGTCCTGTAAATCAGCCATAGAAATAAGTGAACACTCTCAGCCTTTGTTCAAGAGGGCTCTACTTTCCAGAGAGCAGAGGAAAGGGTGTTTAATTAGTTGCTTTGCTCATTATTCGTACATTAATAAAGCACTTGAAAGGTACACTTTCATTATTCATTGGCATCAAATTTCAAAGGCCCCATTCTCTCCTGTGAATTCAAATTAATTGTGCAAAGGTAAATCAGCAACTCTGTGCAGCCTTCTCTGCAGAAACCACCCTGGCTTTGTGCTCCACAACCACCTCAGATCCCAGGCCCACTGTCTGCAGAGTGACAAGAAATTTGCTGTTTGCAATCAAACCACAGAAACTTAACACCGAGATTTCAGCATCTCTCCCTTCACAAAGGGACAATGGGAAAAGTCTATCCCTGCTTTCCACACCTTAAATCGCTGTACCAGGAAAGGAAGAAGAGACAGAGCCAGCTGTCAGCAGGGGAGAGGAGTGTGGATGGAAGTTACTGGATTTTTGCAGTCAGATTCTCTACAGGCTTTCTCCATGGAAACTCAGCTTCACCAACTGTATGTACTCCCAGCCTCAGGGGACTGTCATGACTCCTCTGCACGCTGAACCCATTACATTTTACTTTCTCATTTTTAAACAAGTTTGTATCTTTATCAAGTAATATGAAAGGGGTGAATAGAGGTGTTTCCTATTTAGTTTTGAAATTGCTATTTACAACTAGAAAATGAGAAAAAAATATTATTTCCAACAAACATTTAAATACTGTAATTGAGCTCATAGAAAGTTCATGATGAAGTCAATAAAAATCAGGCAAATTAACTTCTCCCAGCAAAGCCAACTGGACTTTTCCCATATGTTGAGTAGGGGAAGGATCCACCCCTCATTATTTTGAAGGAAGTAGTGACTCAATTTTGAAGTTCATTACGGGAACAAACTCATCCAAAATACACAGAATACATTCAAGCAAACCAACTTAAAATGAGATCCTTCCCAATTGTACATTATTTTCCCCAGGATGATTCACCCAGCACAGCTGACTGAACAATTCTGTTAATGTGTGAGCTGAATAACCAGTTTGATTGTTCTGGCACTTCTGAATGAGACCTGTAATTTTTTCTCATCACTCACCCAGCTGTTCTGCTGAACACCATGTAGCTATCTGTATATTCCAGAATGAAAAATTACAACTCTGGATTTTAAAGCTTATTAATAAGCATGCACTGAAGGTGACATGAACTGTGAATCTATAAGAAAACACTATTAAAAAACACCTAAATTTCTCTATGCAAACCTTCAGTTCCTCCTGAATTTTTTCTTCCTCCAGTTTGGCTGCTTTCCGATCCTCCATTTCTATTTTCCATTTTTCTGCCACTATTCTGGCTTTTTCTTGAGCCATAGCATCACGGAATTTCTTTGTTATTTCAGCTTCCTTTTGTCTCCTTCAGAAAAGGGTGTGAAAATAAAAATTTAAGGCACTAATTTTCTTCAATTGAGGATCAATACTTACTCACTGGTTGCAATAAATAATTAGCATAAGATTTCATGGAAAGATGCAAGCAAAGAATTAAAATGTATTTAACAAGAGGCCTACCACAAATTATAAAAAAGCAGACAATTTACAATTTTTGAGACATTACTAATTAAAATAGCACTTCAAAGTTAGACAAGTACTTCTTGGATGTCTTTAAGTCACACGTTATATTTTTCTATTAGTCTAGCAAAGCGTGGTTGGGAATTTATTGTCTTTCACATACTAGTACAAATGTCTCCCAAATTCATGCTAGTGTTTATTAGTACTGACAATGTAAAAGAAATTCAGAGCACAGGTTGAAGGTTTCAATCCCTGCTTAAATATTCAAGCACTCGAAGCAAGAATAATCTCATATGAAAAAGGACAACATAGAATAACCTGATATTTAAGCAGTCACTTTTCAGTTCTGCACTACAAAGGGAAGCGTAGGCAGGTGGCCTAATTCCTAACAATATCAAGCATCAAAACACTTTTGAATCTCCCCCAAACCTGGAAAGGCCCTGCTAGAATCCACATGGCACTTTGTATAATGAGTTTTTGAACTGCTGGAGTAAGAACTAATACAAGCAAAATGCAAATAAAACCAATTTCAAAAAGGATTTTATGTACAAAACCCTCATTGTGGGCTCAGAACTGTGATATAAAAAAAAAAATCTAATTTAATCATCTCAAAACCAGACTGCTTCATCTTCTTTATTTACAGGCTGGTCAATGGTTTAGCTAAATTCCCAAGAGAAAAAAAAGTTGGCACTGCTTTTTGGCTTTCAATATCCAATAAAACCAAAAGAACATTTTTAACACGCTGAAAACCTGAGGAAACAAGCGAAAGCAAACGTTCACAAAACATACTTACCAGTTTTACCCACCATTACCTGCCTCCCTTCTACAAGGTCATGTCTCCCATTATGCCAAGCAGGCCCTGAACTCAGACTCTTAAATCCTCACCATAGTTCTTCTGCCTCCTTCTGTGCCTGCTGCCTGGCCCGCTCTGCTATCAGCTCCTCCGAGATCTGCTCGTAGGGTTTGTCCCCCGGGGCTTCTCCCATCACCCAGACCCAGACCTCACCGTCCTTGCCCCGCAGCCACTGCACGTGTTTGTTACCTGCAACAGCCAAGAGCAAACCAGAACCTAAACACTGCCTCCAGTCCGACAGAAACAGACATGAAAAGACGGGACATTGGCAATTTAGAAAACATTAAGCTTGCAATTAATAATTCAGAAGAAAAGGTTGCTCAGAGGTCTAATGAAATCTTCAGATTTGACCATATCTGGTCAAACGCTGAAGCAAAGAAAACAAAAGTTTTTATGCTGGGGATTACCCAATCTTTAAAGACTCACTGTCCCACAAAAATAAAAATTATTAATGCATTTCCCAGAATTCCAGTGTTATGATCCCTTTTTAGTCATGTTTTCTTGCATCACTCAGCAACGGATGAATGAAGACCATGGAAAAAGAGATGGGGCAAAACCAATAACATTGTGTCACATTGTGACATTATGTGACTAAAAATGTTTTGTGCAGGGAGAATGTTGAGTGTTGAACAGGTAAGAGAGACTTCATGGGAACACCTTCAAAGAATCCAGGAGTTTCCTGCTCCCACTGTGTGAAGCAGGAGTTTCAGGGAGGCTGCATACTCAGAGCACCACTCAGTGCTGCAGAGCCTGTTCTGCTCACACAGGCAATTGAAAGGGATTAAATTTCTGGTTCAGTTTTCATGACACAAACTACACAAAAAACCTATGGTTGCTGTGTTGACAGAGTGATTTTAAGAACACCAAAAAAGGCCTGAGAGCTCCTTACAAAACAGACTGCATTTGGCGAGCCTTCAGGCACAAGAACCAACTATAGGACTACAAAGGGCACTAGATTAGATCCTACCTGAATACATTGTAATGTGTAAATAACTACCTGCTTTCGTGTGGTTTGGTCTTTTCCTTCTGCTTTTATACATACAACTGTCAAATATTATAAGCATTTTAGAGGCTCATAATAAGGAATTTGTAGAAACACCTTTTATGCATCAATTTTTATGTTTTATTTCCTGCAGATTTGTTGAATCTGTCCTCCACAAAAGGAGATTCTGCCACAAAGATCACTGCCAAGATGGACAGTGGATTTGTTTTAAAAAATTTAGACTACAAGGCCAGAAAGAGTCAGCAATTTGCATCATTCCCTGTATATTATAGTCCCCTAGATTTCACCCTCTCACCCAAACATTGATATGTGAAAATTCTGCATCACAACATATATTCTAAAAGGAATCTAAAAGTCTCATTTGAAAACAATAAGAAATGGTCAGGGCACCATTCTCCTAAGTAGTTTTTCTCCAGTGTTCCCCTAAGAGTTAAAAGAAACCTCTCCCATTTGAACAGTCAGGCTTTGCTTCCACTTTTCCTCCATCTCTCTCTAGTAGCATCAGCTTAGCTACCCTCACCTTCCGCTACCACTTGTTCTGTGTGAGGACATATCCATTTAACCGGATTAAGTTTCCCAATGCACAATCAATGAAGTGTTTCTGACATCCAGGCTGAAGGCAGAGAACTGCAGGAGGCAGTGGAGTGGGGCTGTTGACAGCAGCAGTGTCAGCGCCAGCCCACACTCACAAGTGTTGACAATCCAGACTGAAGGCAATGAAGGGATCGGATCTCGCCATGAAAGCCAATATTCTATGTCAAATTGGAAAATGTAATTTATACGAATCCCCAGCGTTGGCCTTAATGGTACTAACATCAAAGAGGGATGGAAATTTAAGCTAATAGTGTTTTCCTTCAATAACTCTCAAAAGCATTTGCTCTTTCACAGTCTATCAGATTATGTCTCAGGTTATAAATGTGAATGTGTTTCATTGTGGTTCTTATTCTGTACATTTCTGTGTTCCTGTCAACACAACATTTATGTTGTATTTTTTTTTTTTTTTGGATACAGCATTAGAATACCATCTGCTGAGACCTGACTGGCCATCTCACTACTTGCCTGCAAGGTTTTCACCTACTGCATTTCATGGTAAAGTATCTTGAGAAGTATGGAATTTCCCAAGAGTACTGATTCCATATAACCAAAGGCAGTTTTGTTTTAAAAGCACAGCATGTCTTCTTTCTTGTGAGGAATTTCAATATCCTAGTTGCTGTCCTTTATTTAGTACTTTAAAGAAAACATTGCAAACAACACACCTTGATCTGTACCATAACTGATGGATACAAAATACTACTCCAGATCTGAGACAATTTCCTATTTCTGTTCATTCATGAGTTTATCAGAGGGAACCAGGAAAACAAACAAACAAACAAACAAACAAAAAACTTTTCAGGTAAGCAGACAAATTTTATCTTTGCTTTTCTCAAGGTTTTCTGTGCTAAAGGTTTATTAATGTGCTTCTCAGAGGCACAACTTACCCGTTGCAACATAGCCCAATAAAACAAATAGCTGATTTGTAGACCTGTCTTGAGAAATTGTTCTCTTCTTTTAAAACAATGCATCTTTTTTATAAAGTTCTAGCCAGTAGATGGATAAACTCCTTTGAAACCATCAGTATAACATATTGTTGGTTCAGCTCTACACACAGTACAGAACTCTACTGTATATGCATAAAGTACATGTTCAAATAGAATACAAGCTGAAAGATTTGTCTATTAAACAATCTGTCAATTTTAACCTTCAGCCTTAAACAAATAGATCCCCATATATATAAATTTAAAACAATTCAACTTGAGCACGTATGCCTTAATTCAGATTTTTCTCTAGAAGAAAAGAAGGCCTTCTCACATCCAACCACTGAATTTACTTCAAGAAATCACTCCCATGCAAAACTTTCCTTAAACTTCTGCTCCCATAAAACTGCATCTGGGCTTTACTGTACAATCTAATCATAAAACTCAGTAGTTTCTTAGCACAAAATGACATCAAAATGAGTATGCAGGAAAAAAATGAGCACCTCAGGGAGAAAATCTGGCACTGTGAAAAGAGAATTTCTGCTATACGAAAAGCCTCTGCAGCCTGCAGAATCACATTCACAGTGAGAGGGTCAGCTCTTCTAGGCTAATGATATTTTAAACTGCAGAACTTATGGCAAGATCAAGAAAATCCAGAAAATTGTTTTCCCTGACACTTGTAGGAAACTAGTGTTGTCTGCTTTGCAAACAGAGAATTCCCACTACTGAGGAGTGATTATAACAAAATGATTCCTGCTTTAAAGTGCCCCTCAAGTATTACATTTTTAAAAAATTTATAATTTCAAAATTGTAAACCTTTCGAAATAAGATGTTTTGTTGATACACTTTATTTCCAAATGAAAGAGAAATACACACACAAAAAAAAAAAGATAAATCAACTAGCTATAAAAGGAAGAGACAGGTCCTGACTTAATAAATTTGAAATATAGATGAGAAGGAGACAAGAGAACCTCATGTTTCCTGCACAGCAGCAGGCTTCTGAGCCCAGTCACAAAGCCTAATGCAGAGTCAGGAAACAAAAAGTAAATCTCTTGAGCCCCACTCTTGTGCCTTGACCACAAAAGCACTTTTTTCTTCTTGGAGAGACTGTGGCAGTCTGCAAATAATAACCCTTAGGAAGCAGTGGACATCAAAGTTAGTCTGGACTGGAGAGTAGAAATGGAAGTATTTTAGAAACAAGCACTGCTTTATCAGGAAAACTTACTGAATAATTTACCAGGTCTTCCCCATTCCTACTCTTCAGATCAATGATATATCAGCTTTAATATTCCACCATTTTTCACCTAAAACAACTTCGTAGCACCAGAAGAGGCAACATAAACTTTTGAAGTTCCTTTTACCTGAAGCTCATCCATAAATTAGTATCTCACGTGAAGCTCCTCTAAACCTACAGCCCTACTGCTTTGAGACCAATAAAGTGGCTTCTGGCTCCTTACTCCAGACAAATGCCAGGTTGAAAATGCAAAATCAGGTCTCTCAAATTCGCAGCACAAAGGCGTCACAGCAAAATCTTTCTTGGAGACCTAAAGCCAGAGCCAACAGCAACTCAAGTTCGCCCATATAAACACACACAATCAAAAATGAGACCAAATCATGTTTTCTATTTGTCTGTTGTCTGCACAGTCAATTCCATAACAGCAATAGAAGTGTAAAACAGTACCCTAGAGAGCAATAGGAGACTCTCACCTACAAGAATTATTACGAGGCTCTGCCAGCAGCACTGCTGATCCCATACACAGCGTGCTGGAGTGCTACCAGGAGCTGAGCCATGGGGCACCACAGGCTGTTCTCTGCGCTGCCCCAGGGCCAGCAGGGCATTGTCACCTCACCCCTGTGAGCACTGCCAGGGAACACCGACCCTGCTGCATTCCTGGGGACAGAGAGCACCCACCCTGATGGGGACAGGATGGGGAACCCCAGCTGTGTGCAGAGCTCAGGCTGCACTGCCTTCCAACCCCATCTGCTCAGGCCACCACGCTGTGGAGGAGCTCCACGCTGAGGCTTGGAGCAAACAGAGACACGCCAGGGAGAGCTGGGTCTCACCCTGCCTCTGCCAGCTGCAACACAGGAGCTGAGCCACTCACTGGGCTCAGGAGTTTTATGGGTTCTTGGGCTCATTTTAAGCATGTTCAAATAAAAGTGCTTTGGAAATAATGGTGATTAAAGCAAATAGAACACTGCTGGAGTCAGCTTCCTTTCTCCAAGCTTGGTCACCATTGCTTTAAGAGGCAGAGAATCCCCAGCAACCCCCATTTGTGATCCATCCCCTGTGTTTACACAGGAGCTATTCCAAGGAGCTAGAGGCCTGATTTGGGGTCAGGATTCCCAGCTGTGCCATCACCCAGTCTGCCTTAGTCCAGCAAAATGACAGAGAGCACCAAGCACCCTCCTGCCTTTCTATGGTAGCAATACCACAGACTGTAAATTCAGAAAATTATGTGAGCACTGATTTATAATCTCAGAACCACAGGACAGCATTCAAATTCTGCTGAACGTTGTACTAAAGAATCTGCTATTCCCATGAACAATAGCCTTGTTTCTCTGGGCTTCCCACCATAATTCTTGGAAGCTATAGATCTCTACAACAGCAATCGACTGTCCTTCCTCACCCGCTGGGAAGCTTTGTAATCACACAAGTATCTTTTGACTCTACACAGAAAACATCTCTATGTTTTTCTCTCTCTGGGCTAGAAAAAAACCTCCTGAAATTTATTCTGCATTTGAAATAGGCTGCATGTGCATTAAAAGCTGATCAGCTTGATCTACTTTTGCCATGGAGAACTAAACCACAGCTCAGGGAGTTTGCTGCGTTTGTAGGTTGTGGTTTTTTTGCTCTTCTGCAATTTAAATATCTGGTATACTCTGGACCAAGCACAATGCCCTTTACTTGATATTTCTTGGCTTTCCAAGCAAATTATTTTTATGGCTTCTTTAAAGTAGAGGCTTGAACTTTGTTAGTCTGCAGGGTAGATGAGGTTCCATTCAGAGTTTCATTAGCTAAAGGACATGTGTTAGAAGCGCATTGATTAGGATGAAAATGAGGATGTGAGCTTTAGGCTGTTCTCAATTCCTTGAGCTTAGCCAATATTGCATTATTTTTTTTTTACAAACACACAAACAGAATTTCACTTCTTTCTAAGGAGAAAACCTAGGATATTACTGTGAATGTTTTTGAGAGACTATTCAAAGGACAGAATGCACTTCTCAAAACATTAACTGCTGTAAATCCATTAAGATACACAGAGAATAACTAGACAGTAATGAGGAAAGTAATGAAAATAACAGCATCCTACAATAAACTGAAGATCTACAATTAATTTGCACTCTGCCCCTGCTAATAGCAGAACAAAGAATCCCTTTTTTCCCAAAATACATACAAAAACCCCCTTCATTTCAATTCTTAAAAAGAATGGAGGGAAATTCTGCCCCTAACATTTCAATTTACACACCTTTGAATTTCAACACTATGTTATGTGCCTTTCTGTTTAGGGGAGGATTTGCAAAGGGAGAAAGAAATTCATCTGATTACATTAATATATCAATAAGGGTTGCAGGATTTCAGCATTGCTGAAAAATCAGCCTTTTATGGCTCTCCAGCTGCTTCCTGATCATATAACAAACTCAATCTTCTGTTTATGGAATTACAGCCTGTTACCATGGAAATAATTATGCTGCAATAAACCCCTGCAGGATCAAATAAAGGAAGAGTGACTGAAGGAAGCAAATATTAAGGGAGGAAACAGTTAGTCAGATAAGACTCTGGTAATTAACAAATGTAGCAGGGATAACTCCACACAACACTCAAAGGTAAGTGGGTTTGTATTAGAACATGCAACATACACACAGGTTTGCATGTTAGAAACCAAAAAGAAGAAGGAAAAAGAAACATAGAAATAAAATACTATTTAAGCGGTATCCATCCAGTATGTTCCAAATAATTTTGTGGATCCCTGGCCAAGGCACACTGTTACATGTAACAATATTGTAATTGGCCCAATTTCAACCAGGTGATAACATTCAAAACTCTTTCTTAAAAACATTGTTCTAACTCCTTGTACAATCTAGAGGCAGCCTCTTGTCTGTCCATTATAATGGCTGACCCTTTCACTGTAAATAGCATAAAAATATAGGTAAACATCAGAGGAAAATTGAAGGTTTTAAAATCATTCCCATCAGTATTGCTCATTTGAGATTTTTTTTTTTCATTAAAACACATCAAGAACATAGCACAATATTTTCTGAGTCGTTATCCAAACTGAATCTTGCAAAGTGTAAAAAGCTATATATAGGGCTTGGTTTCTCACACAGACCTATCACAAAGCTTGCAGGTTTTCCCTTTGAGAATAAAATAAAACCAAGTCTGCATTGCTGCTTCAGGGTCTACAGGAAAATCAAAGCAGGAAGATAAGGGTTCTGGGTCACAGAATAAACAGGAAAATATGGATCATTTTGTGCACCAGGCTCTCCTGATTAATGCAGTGTGGCAGGTTTACACTGACTCTTTTTGTCAGGCACACAGGACCATGGAAGCAGGGAGAACTATACCTTACAGTGAGGCTTTTTGGCACCAAAACAAAGAAGTTGACGGAAAGGTTATTGAACTGCTAAATGTCTGGCTAAATCCACTGCTGACTTGAACACGCTGAGTTTTCCTGTACTCTCCAAATCCCAGTCTCAAAACCTGGTTCCTTTGTCCTTGAATGTTTTAGTCATTTATGTTAAAAAATGGCAAAATCAGCAAGAAAATATTGAATTAGCTTGGGCAAATCCCATTTTCCCCTTGGGCAGTTCTGCCCTCTTTCCATATCAAGTATTCATGAGTTTGCAGACAGTCACAACCTCATATCATTACCAGGGCACAGTATGTGGGAGAAAGTCCAACAGTGCTGTGTCCAGGCAAGCAGAGGAACACAGCAATGCCTCCATGCCAGAGGCTCCACTAACCCAGCAGCCTCTCTCAGAGAGTGGCTGATGCCAGATGTCTCAGGGAACAGGAGCACTGAGGATTGCACATGTGCAGGATAAGGCCCCAGGTAGGCAGCAATATTCTGCTGTCACTTTTCTGCAAAACAGAGAAATCAGCTGGAGATGAAGTACAAAAATCAAAAAGTGCAGACCTATGGCTGATCATAGGAGGTGAGAGAAGTCCCTCTGGATTTTTTCCATCTGGTGCATACCTACGTCATGCAGCAGTCAGAGGTCTCTTGATAGCCCCAGGTTCAGAGAACTGAGTTTAGAAGCTGCTGTCCAACACTACCTCGGCCACACCAGGCAGGGGCTCTGAGCAGCTGAGTTCTGGCCCCAGGTACAGAGCACTAACAAAGTTGCAGCATTATCTCCAGCTTCTCTACACTGAGTGTGACATTAAAACTTATCCAATGACTTCAAATTAGGTGGCTTACTCCCCCAACAAAAATTGTTTTAATGTTCTTGCTCATGTTCTCTAGTTACTTTTCCATCCATAACTGAATTGAAAACAAAGGACAGGACTCTTCAGAATTCAAGACCACATAATGCCAGAAATTTCAGAAATTCTGAGGTCTGATGCCTCTGGTTAGACCCATAATCATAATACAAAGAAAGAGACATTGAACACTGACAGGAGCTTGTCTCCATAGGAGATAAAATCTTAGTTAAGTATTACCAGGGTCTGCAGAAGCCTGAGCATAAATAAGAAATACATTTCCAAGTTCAAAGTCAGAAAAATGTCACTGCATGTCCACCCACTGAAACACATGCCCACTCACTGACCTTCCTCTGACACTGATGTATTCTCCAACCATCCACTTGGGATATTTGAAATACTTGCTTCCAAATAGCATCATCTATTCTCTAATGATTTTCTAACACAAATGCCATTTAGATAGATAAATTATTTCTAGCCATGATGTCATTAGCCTACCCTATTTTCTCCCAGCTGCTCTTGTTAAAGGACAGGTAAATAGAGTTTACAAATAGCTCCCATCTAAGCACCAAGAGCTGCAGTTCACAATGAATAAATAGAAGTAACAGCAGAAATGCTATTGAAATAATAGCAGCAGACCAGCATTACCTCCCCTCCCACATTACTGTCCTTCAGCTACCTCATGCTCAATAGTTTTTGAGATCTCATTTTGGGAATGCTGACAGTTCTGGATACTGCATCAGTGTCAAAACCCAAATTGGCAGGGTCCTCTGCTTCCTCCCAGCTCAGCTGTAGTGGCTAAAGGGCTCCTGCCTAATCACATAAATATGTTTCTTTGCAAATTGCAAAGCTGCCTGTCATTCAACTCTCAGAAAATCCCAAAGGGATTTGAAATTTTGAGGAGACTTGTCTCAGTGATTTTAGCACAGTAAGAACAAGCAAACTTTTATTACAATGAAGATAGGTTTCTGAAACATCTGCCCAGGAGCAATTTGTAAGTGAACTGAAGATGGGCCTCCAAGAATTCAGCTCACCTGTGATGCTACTCCAGCACCAGCCAGCAGTCATTATTTAATTAAAGCTACAAAATATTTCCTTTATGTTGAATAAGCTCACTAAATGCTGTCATTTTGGGAGGACCCACAGGATGCCCAAATTCTACTAATAAATTTAGGCAAAGTGCAAATGGCAAAAAAATTGGGGACAATTCATTCAATATCTTCCAAAGGAAATACTTCATTCTCAAGTGATGTTATACATTGCTTCCCTTTAGACATCAATCTGCATTATTTAAATGGCAAAGAAATTAAAACTGTTGAATAATCTGAACACATTTCATTCACCCCCAAAGTGAAATAATTCCTTCAACATTGACTCATTCTGATACTAATTTCAATTTTAACCTTTTCTCAAGACACATGGAGCCAAACAATCCAAATACAGAGGCAGGCACCGTTTAGCATTTAATGCAGGTGACTAATATTTTCTTTAGGAATTAGGAATAAGACTACACAGATGGGTACAGTATTTGGCTTTCTAAACACTTTCAACAACTTATATCTTATTTCCTGGTTTGGACTTGCTTGTTTTCTAAACAAGAAATTTCATAGTACTGAATAGGACATTTATGGACCACCTGCACTCAGTGGCACTGCTTTAAAAATCAGTGCAGATTTGGGGTCTTTGGTAGTTAGCTACCAAGCAATTAAAAAAATCTTGTTAATGAGCATTCCCTAAGTCTGTTGATGATTTTAACTCTAGCACAAGGCCTTTCTGCCCTGCATATGCCAATCTTTTTGCCCCCTCTTCACTTGTGGTTTCCGTAGGACAGCACACCTAAAACATAAGAACACTTCATCCTCAAGTCACCATAGGAGACCAAAACCAAACTCCCAATCACTGCTTTGTTTTGGTGACCCCAAGCCTTTTTCTGTGCTGCTGGGTGCCCACATCCCACAGCTCTTGAATGCATGGGGAATTGCAGCAGCTGGGTATAGAACTCCAGATCAAGCAGAAGGCACTTTTTAGAGCAATTTTATTTAGAGAAGTGTCTGTTGTCATTAACAGCTTTTGTTCAGTCTCACTGTATCCTATCCCAAAGAGGAAGGGAGAAAAGTTTTCATATGTGGCTGTTCAAACTTTGAGGAAAACAGAAGGATTTCAAAGGCAGCGCTATAAAGATAACTCTAGTTAAATTAGTATAAAATCACTTTATACAAACACTATGTTGCATTCACAACAACATCCACGTTTTCCTGTTAACTATAAACTTTCAGAAACTCAGCATTAGAGATACTGAAGTCTCACATCTATTCTATTCTTTCAGGCTACGAAGATACCTATAAACTCAGAGTAACTCCTGGCCTAAAGAAAGTAGCATGAACACAAAAAGTGTCATGCAGCAGAGATTGTCAATCAAGATTAAAACCTCAATCAAGATTAAAACCTCAAATCCCTCATATTCAAGGAAATAAAGAACATATAATTGTGGTAGCTTTGCATTTCTTGGTAGTCACTAATTTAAAACAGGAATAAAATCACTCTGTTTTCTACACTGTGTAGCAGGGCAAGAAGATCTGGAAATTCACTTATATATTAAGGGCAACTGAAAATTAAGCAGCTTCAAGGTCCAAAAAATGATGATGTCAATTGTCTTCTAGGAAAAAATATTTTAAGAAAAAAAATATTATTGGTGTCTACTCTGACCCCTTGAGTCTATAGGCAAGACTATTGCACAGTAATCACTATTTTATAGCCACAATTTGCAGTTGGCTTTTTTATCTTTTCTGTTTTAAGCAAGAAACCATCTTCACTGAGACCATTTAACATCACATTGTGGAATTGTGCAATAGAAATCAGTTACAAGTATCTGTACAGTTAATGACCAGCACATCTGAAAGAAGTTATATTTTCTAACTCTGGTGCACATCAGTTCATGAAAGTAAAAAAATATTTCCAGCAGAACCAGATGACTGACTTGCAAATCTGATTCCAACAGTTCTTCACTACAGTTCTAAAGAAAGCAGAAATCTCCTAACAGTGGGCAAATGTCAAACCTAAGCAATACTTTTAATTGGCAATTTAAGAAGGTAAAATGGAAATGGTTTTTTTTATGAAATTTAACTCAATGTGTATTTGTGACTACCTTTGTCAGAGCAAATATAATCTATAGGATACTTTGCTGCTCTCCCTTCTCCTATTCCCTATAAATCAGAAAATTAATTACCCAGAAAATGGTCTCCTGTAGTAGGAAGCTGAGCAGGTTTAATGTATAATTTATATATGGAAATGTAGGTGTCAACACTGTGACAATCACCAGATAAATATTTTTGCAGTTAGAGTTTTCTGTATCTGTCTCCCTCAAAGAATGAGCGTGATACAGATTATCTCAATGATATGATGTTGTTTTGGTATGTAGAGCTGAACTGCATTTTTAATTTTTTTCTCAGCTACAAATCAATCAAAATGAACAAGGCTTTTGTGCTGTGAGAGAAGATGTTCTGATGCCATCCCTCTCAGAGGGCCATTCACAATGAGAGCAATAACATGAAAAAAATAAACAGAATGAAGTTTTCCAACATCCACTCTGCCATCTGTGAGGGGGCATTTTAAACTCCACTATGGCTGACTGGGGTGTTCTGGACATTCCCCCCATAATAAGGCTACCAATGTAACTTAGTCCAATCACTTCATGCAGGTCTGTGCTTCAAGTGAGTCTTGGAAAACAGGGTTTTTTTGAAGCACATTTCTAATTATAGTCTTTGAATTGATAACCGCCTAAGGGGCACTTTGTAAGGTTCAGAAGCTCTAGATATTTCAGGTCTGACAACTGAATCCAACAATGTCTCTGTATTGGGACATTTCTGTATTGGGGTGTTTCTACCCTGGGTTTGTTCAAATAAGCAGCATTTGAAATGCTGATTGCAGTCCCATAACCATTAAAGAGCTTTCTCAAAATCAGCTACTAAAAGTTATTAGAAATTTTGAATAGTCAAGCTTTAATAGATTGAAAGATAGGATAAGATTTTTGGGGAAATGAGTGTTTGACATATCTCTGTGAGATCTCCTAGTTGAGTGAGGAATCACTGTAGTTAAATTTCCGAGATGAAAATGTTTTCTATCTTACACCAGCCTAACAGCTTCAGCCTGTGAATGGGGGAAAGATCTGGAAAGCCACTTACTCAGAGAAAAGAGCAGGGAATTAAGTATTTCTGCTTATTTGAAACCACTTGGACCCAAGGCCAGTCAGCTGGAAAAGGCATTTGGAGACGTTATTTTCTGATGTTTCTTCCATCATTCCCCTATGCACTTTTCAAGTCAACACACGCATTCAGCATTCATAGCAGCCTCTGGGAGGAGCTCCATATTTTAACTACACATTGCATGCAAACACACTTCTGGTTTCTTCTCTTTGGTTTTGGTCCTTGGCTTGCCACTCTATTATCCTATTCCCTAAACATAATCTATTGGAGATTATTTATTAACACAGTTGGAAATTTACTCTCATATGGTATGGCTCTTTTGGTATTACATTGATTCAAAAAGAGCCCTTCTCAACAAGCTCAAATTCATAGAATTATTTCCTACTCCAGCCAGATGGAAATATTTAATGCCAAGTCAAGAAGCTGCAACAGCATAGGCTTTTACCTAAACTACAGTGAGGGATGAGGGTGGCAGGTGAAAAAAAAAAGAAAAGCCTTAGGAATAGAGGAGAAACTTGGTTATGATAGATCAGTTATCATTGATCATCATCAGCAGTGACTCCTGACTGAAACAGGCACCTCAAAACAATTCCCCTTATTCCATCACTAAGGTACTCCCAAAAGAAAGAACCACCCTGGAGATAGAAGGAGCAGGGACATGGTGCTTCTGTTGTCCCAGACTCTCATTTTGCCCATGGGGACAGCTGGCACTCATCCTTGCAATCCCTTCCAGATGCCTGCTGCACCACAGCTGGTTGCAAGCCCACCATCCCCAGCTCTGAAGGACAGAAGGAGGTCACAAATCTTACTCTGGTTGCGCCTCGCTGTCTTCCTCAGCACGGCCTCCTCCATTCGGGCTTTTTCTTCCCTTTCCCTCCAGCGCCTCAGCTGCTCTTCTCTCATCTTGTAGAACAAGATCTGCTTTTGCTCTTCATTCAGCTCTGCCAGCAGCTCAGGGTCAATATACATATCACGTAAAATTTGCTGTAGCATGATGACTCCAAAAAAATAAATATAAGAAAGACAAGGGAAAACAAAAGAGAGAAACCTGCTTCCAATTATACCCCCTACAGTGACAAAACCCCACTGATGGCACTCCAGAAAGCAAACTGCAGCAAAGGAGCTCTCCCACGCCTGCCTGCCCAGGAGAGGTTTGACTCCTGCTCTGGCCCTTTTTGTGCAGGCATATTCTGCTCCTTGTCTCGACAGGGACAGAGTTCTTCGCTTATCTCATCCTCCAAAGCTAGGGACAGGTGTCAAGTGAATGTAAGAGAAATGAACAGAGCAGGTTAGGGGGAAAAAACATAAAATGAAACGGCTGGGAGAAAAAAATAAGTCACTTCAGTGCTCCTGACTGCAAGCCAGTAAAAATAAGGGATTCTTGACTGAACCCAGCAGCTTTGCTCCCTTGAACAGAAGAAAATTCAACATAGAGCCTCAGAGTTTCAGGTCAAGCAGTTCCCTTCAGCAGCAATACACTCCCAAGGGCATGAGCGTTGCCCAGGGGTTTAAAGTGATGTCATGGTTAAAGGTATCACCTACACCAACAATATCCATGTCACTTTGGGAACTGATCTCTCCTGATAAGAGAGGAGTTTGCATATTATTTCTCAGTCTAGCCTGTTAACCAGTCTCAACAGAGTAAGGCATGTTAGAGGTCATAGTTACCTGGTGTTGACAAATACTGTCATGCAGTAAATTGACTAAAATGCTTCTAAAATTAAAAGCAGATGGTACAAAAGCCGCAAGAATCTTGTTATCACTTTATAAATAAATTAATATGAATTAAACAAGACTAAGTTGTCAGCAATTCACGCAGACTATGCAAGCCCTGATGTTAATTCATTTTCCACTTGGTGACTGGAGAAAGTGACAATGCTGCTCTTCCAGGAAATAATTGCTCTTTACTATGTAACAGCTTTATCAAAATTAGCAAAAATAATATTTCAACTCTAGGGCCAAAAGCCACCTAATTATGTAAAACACCCAAACCAAACCCCAACACACTAAAAAGCAACCCCTCTGGGTTTGGGAGCCTGTTTTCACTGGGCAGGGATGCCACACTGTGGGAGGGGGGCCACTTTGTGAGACAAACCAAAGTGTGGCCACTCAAGAGGCATAACAAAACACAGATCACATCTGCAGGCTAGCCACATCCCACTGCTTGATTTTTACTCAAGATGGAAGAGAGAAAACAGGCCTATGCTTCCTTAAAAAAAACCCTGCTTTATAGATAGGATATATCAAAGTCTAATATATTACTTCCATGACCTCATATTCAAAAACATCTTGCTAATGCACCTATTCATATGTCCTTCTTTTGAGATATGCAAAATACTATTGCCCTGGTTTGGGTGGAAAATCAAACTGATATAAGCCAAAATTCTAGTGAAGACATTCTATCATTTGGAAACACAATGCCAAAGATGCTGGAATGATGCCTTCAGCTGAAAGAGGATTTCAGAACCCATCATGTAGGGGCTATAATGAGTGTAGTTCACATGCTACTCAGCAATTCAGGATCAGTCTTATGCACAGATTTTTGTCTCCTAAAACAAAATGCCTTTATTATTGCTATTATTTTTTTAAGAAATAGAACTTGGCAAGAAAAAACCTAGAGTAAGAAAGATTTTGTTTTGCTTCTCTATTTTACTTAGTCAGGTATAGAAAAGAGAGACCCTGAGGGGGTTGGCTTTTGCTTCTCCACTTCTATTCAATTATATTAGAGTTGTGGCTCCA
Source organism: Cettia cetti (assembly GCA_013401135.1). NCBI lineage: Eukaryota > Metazoa > Chordata > Aves > Passeriformes > Sylviidae > Cettia > Cettia cetti. The sequence continues at coordinate 107,975 of VZUI01034648.1, read as the reverse complement.
CGTTTTGGCACTAATTGAAAAAGACTCACCTTCGCAAAGGCTTTGGGGCAGGCAGCTTCACTGTTTTACTCATTTGTCATTGTTCTTACTTTGTTTTGCTTGACTTCACAGACCAGAAATTAAATCCTGATCAGAAGCTATCACAGTGCAAAGAACAAACTCTTCATCATGGATTATGTGTATTTGAGCATGGTAAGTAGCACCATTTCTGAACAGCGTTCAGCAGCAGAAGTAGCTCAGGATGCAGACACAAGACAGAATGCAACAAATATTCAGGCAACTACTTGGTAATGTCCAATGCGCAACCACACAAAAAACCAGCAGGAGTAAAAAGCTGAAATTACACTTCACTAACAACCCATTGCCTGAAGATTATTCACCAAAAATATTTGAGAATGGTAACCAAATGGAATTAATCTGTGTGCCAGAAATATTTTTTTTTTCTTTAACGAAATAAAAATTCACATGTGGAAGTGTTATCATCTAATCACAGCAGCAAATCTGATCAGCTTCCTTGTCATAGATTTTCTTTGGGTTGCAGCAATCCCAAAATTAAAAACTGGAAATACAAAGAAGAAATAAGGAAGGTAAAGAAACATCCCATCCAATGTAAGTCAACATTCAACAGAAGTAGAAATTAACATCATAAATTTTGCCATTAATTTTTAACCTATTAGACACTAATTCTCATTGGAGTTCATATTTCCACAAATTTTCCAAATATATAGATGGAATTATCACTAAGAAATTATCATGATCTCTCCTGATTGCTCAGAACATTAAGCAAATCTATGAGGTCCAAAATTACTGTGAGGAAACACCAAACCTACTCTAACTACTCTTGCTATTTCTAGGATTAGCTCATATTTTGTAAAGTGATGAGCTTTGCAACTCCTACCAACATCCAGTCAGAAAACTGAGGGATGGGAAATAACTCAGGAAAAACAAAAAAATAAAACTTTTATTGCAAAATAGTTATTCTCTCTCTTCCTTTTCCAGGCTTGATTAATATATGGATGAATTAATGACTCAGAAGAGCAGGGAAATTTGTAGTAAGGATGCCTGCTTCCTGATTGTGGCCATCCATCATCTTTCCAGCCTTCCTGGGAAGCATTTTTAACAGTTTAGAAGGACAATGAACTCTCCATTGCTTTTCCACCTTGCTTACCTCTAGTTCAACAGTCCAAGCTAAGCTAAAATCATTACAAAAACATTACAACTCAACAGCCTATACACAAAATAAAAGTGATCACTAATGGAGTTCTTTGTTGGCAGTCATTACCTTACAATAATTCCACACAACTTGATGTTCAAATTAGTAGCAGTCTCTGCAAGGAGCCCAGAGCCGTTTAAAATTTAAGCTTCGAGTTTCCTTTAATCTTAAATGACATCTTCTGGGGATAGACACACTCTGTCCCAGCACTGGTGTGGCATCCTTCTGGCTAAGCTCAACACTGTCACTAGAATCCATGCTGGGGAAGGGGAGGGAAGGAGGGGAAAAGGTACAGAAAAACATTTTTGTTTCATTTTTTTAAGAAAGGGGAAGTCCTTTACTGGCAAAAGGCTGCAAATTGCTTCATCCATTTTCCTCTGAGCTTGTGCATCTTCCATTCCCTGAACTGAGCAGCTCACTGGCAATGCTGATTATTGCTGAGCCAGGAGAACAGCATTTGCATTTTATGACACAGCCATAAAATCTACTTTAGCCATGTAATTTACATAAAAATTTCGTGCTATAACCTACACATTACAGGGGAAGAGAGGGCTGTAATGCATCTCTGTCCTTAAAGAAAGGGATATGATTAAGAAAAAAAAAAAAGTTAAAAAATGTGGCAATCGTGATTCCCAGACTGCGAACTCCATGGTATTAATTAAATTCTTGTGGTTTGTGTCTTTATATTTTTCATTTTTTAAGAGGAAGCAGCATGCAGTATCTTAATTTTTGAAGTCCTGCTGTGTCAGCATCAAATGGAGACCAGTAGAACCTGGAACTGAATGGTGCAGGAGGGAGCTAACCACGTAGAAAGGGGAAAGGTAAAATTAACATTTGGTTGAGGTCTCTGAAACCCTACAAATCTGTCACTACAAAAGCAAATGTGCTTTGGCACTCCCCATGAACTAGCCTTATGTCTGATTTGCAAGCTGCTGTTAATTAAAAGCTAGAAAAAACCAAAACCAATTGAGAACCATCCCTTCCCCACCTCCTCTCTCACAGATGGGTTCAACAAAACCTGCCTGCTTTTACTCCATCTCCATAGTCAAGTCTGTGGCTCCCTCTAAGGGCTGAAATGAGTTTTCTCAGCAGCACAATCTGCAGCTGGGTCAGAATGATTGTTTCCCTGAAGCTGCTGTTCCACGACAAAGCACCACATAAAGCAAAAATGAGGGTATGTTTTTCCAGACCTTCCTTTTCCATAGAGCTCTAGCATCCGTAAATCAGACTGCAGCATGTTTTGGAACCTGCTTTGTATGCTCATCACCTTCTTTGTACTCGTTCAAGACTGCTATTTTTACAAGGCACTGAGTTAACTATAAAGAAAAGGAAAATTTAAAAAATGGAGATATGTATGGCAAAATAAGAATTAAATAGATTAAGACCTCATCTTAATGAAATGAAATGCAGCAAGAGAGCTACATAACAAACTATGAGAAAATATGTCTTACACTATCAGTCTTACAGCTGCAAGTGAAATGATGCTAACTGGGATTTTAATGGTGCAATGAAGATTTTCAGTGGCAAGAGTCTCATCAGATAGATGGGTTTTGTTTGGTTTTAATTCAAATCTCTTATTCCTCGGTTGCACACAGAAATTAGACAATCACAAATATAGAGCACACTGACAGTAGGGAAAGCAAAGGGATGGGAACTAAGCCAGGGAAAGCAGTATTTGCAGTCCAGGGCTGCAGAGAGTAGAGCCATCTGTCATTGCTCCAGTCTCCCAAGGTTAGTTCTGTACTCTGCAACACTACCTGCCCTTCAGAAGAAGTCCCATCAGAGATTATTTTTGCCTGGCACTGTGGCAATCCTACCCAGCAAGATTACTTTAGGGCTATCCCTTTGTGTTCCATGCCACAGCTGTCATACACACAATTACACTGCAGCCTGTGATGCCTTCAAGGTTCAGCACAATTTATTAGAGATTTGGGGAGCTGAGTGGAAAGGGCAGCCCTTAGATTTTTCTTCAAGTTGATAATAGATATTCCAAACTGTGACCTGCATTACAAAGGTCTGATACATATGTAGAACAATATATACTTGATGTTTATTGCTACCAGTACACTAACAATAGCTAGACAAAAAGAGTTGGCAAGTCCCATCATAATTTTTCAGATGGAGAATAAAGCAGTCACTAATAAATAATTCAGACTGAAAACGAGTAAAGTAAAAAAAAAATTAAACAGGAAAAAAAGCCAAGGTTCTTTGACAGAGCTCATCTGAGAAAACATGGTAAAAAGGCTACAACCAGTGCTCCCTAAGCCAGGCACTGAGGAGAGAGACTTTGCAGAGGAAGGGCAAAAGAGCATGACAGGACACTGCCATACACTGCAGGTAACTGGAACAGTGTTGTTGGTACTTCACCAACCTCTAACTGGGATTGTGCTAATTCAATTGGTGTACATCTTATTTGCAAAACAGTAATCAAGCTCTTCAGGCTGGGCCCTCAGCTACAAATGGGGTGTACTTGGTTGGCAGGCAGCAGGCTCTACTTAGCAAGCAATTACAGCTCACTAAATGTCTGTAGGGATCTAACCTCATCAGATTAAAAGACACACTGGTAACAGCCTCCAAGGACTTTCTTGGTTCAAAAAGATACACAGCATACACTGCCTCCTGCTCTCCTATTTACACTCGCTTGATCACATCAGGATCTTGTATTGCACTGTACAAATCACAGCCTGCGCTTACACTGCACACTGCAGGCCAGCTTTGTGCTGGGTAAGTACAAAATACATCAGCCCATCTGTTTCTCAGCAGCAGTCTCCAGTGGAGACTGAAGAAGGCCATCCATGACCCTTCAAAGCAGAAATGGCTGCCTTTCAACTCTGAAGTGATAGGCTTTTCTTAAGTATACACCTTTTCTTTTTATTGATTTACCTCTATCTGATCCTTATAATGATCTGTTAACCAAGGAGGAAGCTCTAAGTGCAGACAGCTGCCTAAAGAATATTGCTGTGGTCTGCTCTTCTTTCTCTGCCCCTCAGCACACACCTTTCCAGACCCAGCCCTCTGCATAACAACAGGACACTTATCTTCAAGCAAGAATTCAGTATTCTTCTTCATATGAATTACTTGCTTTGTGTATCAGCAAAGCCCAAAGAGACCTTTGAATTCCATGACCTAATTACTACATGAAATTATTTTCAAGCATTTGGTATGTTTTCAGTGAAGTTCATTACAATAAGCTACCCAAGAGATATCGTGCTCTACATTATGTGAGTTTCTTCTCTCAGATATATATTAACTTATGAAAATGCTCAGTAAGTTCACTTTTTTTCCATCTCACCATAAGTGCATCAGAACATATCATGTAAGAGCTAATTTTCTTTAATATACTCCCTGGTACCATTCAGCTGCTTTATACATAATGCATCAGTCATAGCATATCAACTTCACATCACCTCAGACACTGCATTATGGCAGCTGAATTGATTACTTGTGTAATTGAGGGGCACCAATAGGAAAATTTTAATCATTTAAGTGACTCATCACTTTCATATACAAAATGTCTTGCTTTAGTGGCAAGTGCAAGTGACTCACTTTCAGGCCATAGCATTTTTGCCCACTTAAGCCACTTCTTATTCTTGTTATCTTTGTTGGCAGTACAATCCAACGGATTTACACAAAGCAGAGCATAAGCTGAATGCTGACTATAAAGGATTTCTTTTAACTATCAGACCCCCATTTGCAAGACCTAATCAAAATCCAGCTAGACAAATGTAGTTTTGTTTCTAATGGGAGTTTTTGTGGTCTGTTTTTGTTCTGTTGGGGGTTTTTTATTATTATTATTTTAATATTTCACTCACCATAAGAAGCCAGCCTTTTCTTTGTTTTCAAGGGTCAGACAGAAAAATCCACCAACACTTTTGGTATTGGTCTTTCATTTTCAGCTTTACTTGCTGCCCACCTCCTAAGGTGGCAAAACCTCTGCTGCAAAAAGGTGCCTAACTTGCTGCTGCAGAACACATTCAGCACTTTGCAAGTCTTGACACTGAGGTGCTGTTCAAATTTTAAAAAGCAGTACCCAAAGGATTTTGAAAATCCTTCCCTTTTATTTGAAGTCATATTAAGACCTGTTCCACTGCTGTCACATACCATGGAACAATGAGAAGCTCAGGACATTCCTGAAACTTACTTGATTTTTTTTTTTTAACTCTAATCATCTTCACAGTTTCAAACCACAAAACCTGGATTAAACCCACTGGCTCATTTTCACAATACAAGCCTGAGTAGCTTTGGCATTCATGTCTGTGCTCCATTCACCTGACAGAAAATACCCTCTTCAAAGCCATCTGCAAAATTATGACAGATCCAAGTTCCACAATAGGGTTGTGTCCCTATCAATCCCTTATGGCAGACTTATGAAGTAAGAGCAGCTCTATTTCATTCTTTCTACCCTTGTCATATCCTCAGTCATGAGAGTCTCCTCATTCTTTTCCAACAGTACCATGCACCACACTTCTCCAGGCTTTGATTTTCTCCTAAGTTTCTTCCTTCTACATTTCTACTGTTACTTTCCTCACTAAGCCTCTGCCAGCAGCTTCTGCCTGAGGATGACCAGCTCAAGCAATTTCATTCCTGCTCCTCTGCCTCCCCTGCTCCCCTCATTGCAACAGAGGACTGCAGTGTTTTTGTGGCATCTCAACAGGAAGATGAGCCCCTCTACCTTCCCCATGACCCAAATATGCAGAGGCAATAATCTCCATTATTAAATATATTATACAGTATGACCACAAAATGACTAAATACTCAGAGTTGATTGAGGAATTTCTTCCTACAGAAACTCTTTGTTGTAACTGACACTGTACCATATAAGCTACATACAAGTTCAGGCAAACAGACATTACATGAATTGGGCAAATATTCTAGGCACTCCTGAGCAACAACAGATTGAAGCAGGTTATGGCTACTGCTCCAGGTCTTTCTATTCTTTTAGTAAGTCATCTGAAGCCACAAGTTAAAAAAATTGTATTATTTCCAATTACCAAACAAGCATAAATTTCATGTGTTCATCTTAGAATTCTGTAAGTACCTCCTTATTTTACCATGGTGCAATTAGTGAGCTGCCCAGGGGCCAGGTGATGTGCCACTACCACTGCGTTGTATTTTTCTACTCTCATGGATTGTCAGCAGTGGGGACCTCTTCCATTCCCTGCAAAGCATTGGAAGACAGAAACTGCTGTCAGCTGCCCTCAGAGATCTGGAGTAGGGCTCACATTCAGCCCCCAAAGTATGCTCCAGCCACAGGCATAGTCATGCCTGTAATGGTTAGAGTCTCCAGCTGAAAGGCATTCAGAAGGGGCTGCAGCTGTCCATACATCCATTTCCATCACAGCTGGAATAACCTTGAAGTTTGTTAGCATGCCACTGATTCAGCTCCTGTCATATTTTCAGGGTTCTGATGTCTCATACCAAGATTTACTTAGCACACTCCACACCAGCAGTTGCCTTCCTGACAGGCCCTGTCTCCTCTTCCCAGGGCACTTGCCCCAACTGCACAACCCAATAGCTCTGAGCACTGCTCCACTCACACCACCACACACTGCAAGAGCCTCGAGTACTGCTCTGCTCCAAACTACAGAGCAGCTCACTGTTCTTCATCCTCAGCCTGCCCTCAGTCCTCTCCTCACATCCCCAAAGCCCAGGCCAGGCTGGCACACAATCCCATGTCTGTGCAGCCTGTGGCCCAGCTTTCCATGCTAGACACAGATCTTCCAGAGAAGCTGGGCTGATGGTGCCCTGGAGTGTGCTGCTACCTCCCTGCTACACCTGCAGGTAGAAAAGATCCTTTACTCCTCATGAGAACAAGCAAGCGGGTCACCTTCTGAAAGTAAAAGTCAGGCTAAGGGAATCCATCTCACAGGCACCATGAACATGTGTGAACAATGGAGGAAGACCTGGAACCTCTGATTTGACTGGTAAGATGTGATTTATATAGTAGAGGTGGGAGTTTTTACATTAATACTCTCGGGTGTTTCAACTCACTCATCAGTAGGTTACATCTTATGGATACAAGCAGTTCCTTTGATTAAATTATACTGATAATCATCCATGTCTCAGTGAGAAGAGTCATACACTGACATGAAACAGGTTAGTGAGAACTTCTTGATTTTTCACTACTGCCACCACAAACAATTCTTTGCAAACTAAATTCATCACCAATTCTGAGTCTGAGAGTGCTCCAGTGAACCCCATGAAGCCACCCCATTTTCTCCTATGAAATTCAGAAATGTCACAGATCTGTTATGTTCAGCCTTTAGAACAAATGCTACAGGGATAACTGGGTGAAAGTATAATGGCTTGTGATGATCAGAATGATCCAATAGTCCCTGCTGGCTTATTTACTGTGAACCTATAAACTCACCCAGCAGTGAGACAAACTGCTCCTAAAGGAGCTGTCATCAAGCAGATCAAAGAAGTCAGCACTTCAAAAGTATAAATGCCAGAACACATTGGAGCAATGCTGGACTAATATAGAAATTTTTATTTCTGGTCTTTATTTATTCATTTAAAGTAATAATCCTTATAAGCATAATTATTATGGAAAAGAAAACGAGAGTTTTCTATCCCTCTCTAAGTTTTTTTGGAATTGCCTGCAGATCCCTCACCAGCAGAGACCCTACTTTGTTGGCCCAGCTGTTAAAGAAAATATAGACTGAAGCAAGCTTCTAACGTTATGCTGTATAGTCATCTTTAGTAAAATCAATGGGATTAGCTAGACTGTGCAATATTAAAGAGCTTTGTAGGTCACTGAAGAAAGGGGATCAGACATTGCATTTTCCCTGGAAAAGCACAGAAACTACCAGGGACTATTATGTGATATGTGTGGGAATAGGGTAATACAGGCCAAATTCTTATCCCAGAAATGCCCCTTTGGAAGCCACAGGGAAGTTCACAAAACCAAGCAAGCATTCACTTGAAAGGCCAAAAAGCTACAAAGACTCTCTAGAACAGCGGGATGGTTTGGAGAAAAGATTCACCCATGCAGGTCCCTTTGGGCCAAGAAAAAGTAGATAGAGCTCTGTAACAACCTTGAGGCTTCTCGAGGCTGCACAAGAGTTTGAACTGCCCAACTGCACTCCAGGCCCTTCCCACAGATCCCAAAGCTATGCAAAGAGTTTGGCTCAGCTAAACAGGACTCTGGGGCCGGAGATTGTATTTTACTGCATTTTCTCCCTTTCTCCCTGATTCTACAGAAATACTCAGAGACCGTATTTCTTTAGCTGTTGTTGTTCCATTACAAAAATGCTGCATTAAAACTTATTTTCTGCAAATAAAAGCCATTGTAGAGAAATATGGTCAATATTTGCATTCTTTAGAAGTGATACTGCAGGCATTCAGTATATAGAATGGGGACTACATCCCTGGAAAGGAAACAAGCTGCAGGAGGATGCAGATGGTTGATACAGGAAGTCAGTTTAAGGTCACAGCTGAATTTAAGGTCAGAGCTGAATTTAAAAAAGGAGAAAGGAAAACTGTTACAAACTAAAAATAAACACACTACGCTGTTTCAATAATGCACGAGCCCATATTTTAACTACTAATATTTCATTGTAATCTAGATCTTCAGACAGAAACTATGCTGGACAGGTGGAATTGTGACATTGCAACTGAGACCAGATTTCCACAATGTTTGCCTCCCAGAAATTCATGAGTTTCTGGACTTACTATGATGTATTTTTCATTATGAACAAATTCCCTTTTTTAAATTCAGTAGTAGGTTGAACACAAAAGTGGTTCTCTGCTACTGGTATATTACTGTATCTTGCAGCTCTTACATATCAACAGAATAGTTTGTACCATTACTGATATGTGATCTCCGAGTGGGCAAAGGTATTTTGTGGGTTTTTTTTCTAAATATTCAATTTAAAGCATAGGCAAGGATATATTTCTGCATTTACACACTCCTTTATCAGACAAGGACCGTAAAAATTCATATATGCAACTCCGCTCAAAAGAACAACCCTAATTTCATAACTTTTTATGTCTAATTATATATTGTCATCACCAAAGTGGAATGAGGTAAGGAAAATCTCAGAAGAATACACTCAGTTCTGAGCATTATATATACTTGCACATATCCTTGCCATTTCTCTTTAAGTTCATGTGTATCAGCAACACGTCTTTTTAGTGGATTTTACAGGCTCTTCTATGCCCTACAAAGTCAGAAGTTCAGGTATTTTCAATCACTTCTGGTTCTCTTAGGAAAAAAAAAAAAAATCAATTTTTTTACCTTCCAAGCAATTTTATAATAACATAAGCAAAAATGTTCAAGCTCTTTTCTCTGAACAAAGGTGCTGGATTGCTTTGCTGCTCTTCAGAAGAGGCAATTCTCCACTCAAATGATGGAGAAGAGTATTTCATTTCAGGAATCTGTCACAAGGAACAAGCATGGTTGTGTTCTCTGTATCTTCTAGAGTCCCCCCCCAAAGGTCAGCTGGAATGATCTTCCAATATCCCTAAGAGAGGACTCTGGTCATTTTTTATACAGCTGAGCTGTAGGAGCTACCTGCTTCTTTCTCTTGATATTACAATTTTCACTGCCTCGGGAGACAGCTGGAAATAGAGCACTGCAAGTCAGAATTCATTCACTGGGCTTTGAATCTGTCTCTTGAGCCTCAGCATGTGCAACTAAAGGAGAACCAGCCTAAAAAAACCTCCAGCCACTAATGAAAACTATTGGAACCAAATCCTCAAATCCTCAGAGGGCCTCAGAAAGAATTGACATCAAGAATTATTCTCAACAGTGAAGTTCCTCTGATCTCTGTTACAAACTGAAAAAGAACAGTAGGATTTATATAGCAATAGGTAATTAAAAAATGGCATAGAAGATATTGAATATTTCACTAATGTTAGTTCTTACACTGTTATTTGAATTCTGCAGTCAAATACATGAGTTCTCTGAGCCTGACAGAGATAAAGCACAATAATAACTGAATCTAATACCTGCTTCTAAGCCTTTTCCCTGAGCAATAAATGTACTAATTGCAGAAAGCAGGAGCTAGCTTTCCTTTTGTACTCCACATTGTACTGTCACACACAGACAGAAATAATTGGCATTTATCAGAAGGGTTTTGGGCTCAAAAAGGTTCAGTGAAAGCCTAAGTATTTTGGAGATGTATCAATAAACATTTCTTTAAGAAAGGCTGGTTGGGGCTAGGTCTATCTATGCCAGTGAGACATTCTCATTGCTCTGGCCCTAAAATCTTGGATGTACCTGAATGAATTCCCATCTAAACCTACTCTCAGCAGACAGTAGGCAGAACAGAGGTGTGTGCATTGTAGCCCATTCCCAAACCAGCTTTATGAGCCTAGCTGGGTATCTCTGCAGCCTTCTAATTGAAATACCAAGGTTTCAATTCCAGAGATGACACTCCAGTACAGCTCTGGTTGTAGATGCATAAAAATGAAGCTGAAATCTTCCAATGTAGAAGAAAATGAAACGTCAAAATATCAAAAACTTTTCTGAAACCAAGCTTCTGTTGTGTAGCCAGCCTCTATTGTGACACATTATGAAGCAAATTATCTTTTTACTGAACCAGACGGGAAGAATGAAAAATCTATAGTTAATTTAAAATCTGCCTGCTACACACAATATCTAAAATATTTTCCAAATGCATAGTGGCAGAACAGCTTTCCTAAACAGGGGATTTGCTCAGTTGCCCTCTCATCATTGATACTCGCTTAGTCATTGCTTAGTCTCTAAAAAAGTTCATTCACTTTCTTTCACAAAGTTTCTTGCCAAGGTCCTGAGGGGGGAAAAAAAAAAGGATTTGAAAATAATTTACATGAAAGGACATGATATCTCCCAGCCTCAACAAAACTAGAGAACCTATAGAAAAGTTACTATCCCTTCTCTTTTTTTTTTCCCCTTTCTTTTTTTACATAAATAAACGCTTAGAGTTAACCTCTGACAGCCTAGGATTTATTTCTATTATGCTAAACATTACAGCCAGAGAAACAAGGAATGGAAGTCTGATCTACTCCAGATAATAAAGGGTTCCCAGGTAAAAGAGGGTTGCAATGGTTTGTAATGATACTGTCCTTTGGTCACACAGATCCCCAGCTCCTGCCCCACAGAGCAGAGCTCAGGAACATGCACTGAGATTGTTTAGGCTTTACTGCCTTAATGCAACTCACAGATCTCTAACTCGCTCCAAGGACTCACTACCTAATTGCTAAGGCCTCAGTACTCCAGGGAGAAAGGGAAGTATTACCCTGCTGCAATGAAAGCCTGCAAGAAATAAATCTTAGCACACAGCAGTGCAAACACAGCTGCATCTGTGCAGGCCTGTGCCACAGCCTTTCAAGCAGCCTGAGGACTTCCACGGGCAGCAGCATCTGCACAGACCCACCAAACTGCCACAAACACACAACAGCAGCAGCCTGCATCACAATAAATCTGTGTGCTGGTCCACTGGGACTGAAGTGCAAGACTGGAAAAGTAGAAATGAAACTCAAGAGTGTGAGTGACCTTCTGCACTGAGCTCCCAGAAACCATTTGTCCTAAGAGCACCCCTTAAAATATTGCAGAAGTGAAGGATAGTAAATCCAAACCCATTGCACACAGAGCTCTGAAGTGGTTTGGTCATCCTCCTGAGACTAATGGTGCTTATGCCTTGGGGCTGGCCTAACCTTCTTCTGTGACATTGTTCCAAACAAGATTAAGAATAGTGTTTTGAAAACCCTGAGAAACATTAGCATGTGGGACTCATAAAAGTGACTCACACAAAGTAGAAACCAGAGCACTGCAGCTTTACCAACAACTTGCATCTTCACATGCAAGCTTCCAGACTAAAGTTAAGTTCTGCCAGGATCACAAACTATCACATCTATTCCTGTCAGTCATTTCTTTGCTTTCCAGAAGCATCTCTTAGCAATGAGGACTGAAACGACTGATATTTTCCACTTTGCCCTTTTTTTAGAAAGGGTAGTTTCTTTCTGGTTCCTAAAATCACAGTGTTGAATTCCATCAAGCCTCTGTCCATCACAGGAATCTCCAGATTTGAAGTTGCTTTGAAATGTGAGTCAAGAGAAAGGGTGGTGTTTTTTTCCTCAGCTGAAGATACTCAGGCTGACAGGCATCTGATGCTTTCCATTTAGTATTTTTATTCTGTACTAAAAAGCATAAAAATCTGTGGGTGTATGTATATTTTTATCACACAAGCACCACACAAAACAGAAAGCAAGAAATGGTGCATAAAAATTGCAGTAGGGGAGAGCAGAGACAGAAAAAACCATTGAAAAATAAATAGATTTGCAGAATCTAGATACTTTATGGGTGTACAGAAAAGGACACCTAAAGTACTACTGACAGTCATTTTAAGTGTTGCTGCTTTCAATTAATTAGGAGTACCAAGCTGAGCCTGTCTGAAAGTGAAAGAAGAGTGACAGTAGCAATTCATACACTTATGGAACAAGTCTTTTTTCACCATCAGGAAAGGTTCAGTTTGGGAATATGACCATTAAGTATATCCCATTAAAAAAAACCCTGACCAAACTGCCAGAACTCCAAACATGGTCCCCAGATAAGCATAAATTCTGTCTCTAGTGAGTACACAGGGAGCAGAGTGCTACACATTCATAGTGGCAATTTGTCCTGGATTTGGTGATATCTGTGCACTACTCAGGCTTGGAGTTACAAGATATTACTAAACACCAAGAAACACAGGACAAACAGAATGCTCAGATCACATCCCACATGCACAAGAACATGTAGAGTAAATCCAGTGCACAATAGATGTGTGTGCTTCTTTTCAGGAAATCTTGGACAGAACTCTGGTAACTGTAATTGTGTTTTATGTATAAGAATATATAAAAATTTTCATAATAAATCAGAGGTGTACCTCTAAACTCAATAATGGTAGTTGCTAAAATGGATTCCCCATCAAAGTACTGCAGAGTAATCTGAATTGCAGAGTAATAAATCTCTGATGTCCTGCACACAGCTGGAGCAGCACTGCAGCACTCAGGGAGGTGCAGCCTCATCTCTCAGAGCACTGTGATGTTGGGCACTGCTCCCTGTGTGGTGATGTGTCCCCATGAAGAGGATGGCACTCACTGTGCATCTCAATGTGCTGCTGGAGATCAGCCTATTCCCAATTCTTTCCCCAAAGCACTTTACTGAAGCACGACCACAGGCTCCAGCTTGCTTCTCCTCTCAGATATGCTCACCCTCTGCTCTAACTCCTCCACTCTCCCTTCTGTTCTGTTAGGTTTATTTTCATCACAGTTACAGAAGTTTCGTGCTGAGCAAGTAAAATGATAGTTCCTTTTCTAAAAATCTTTTGATGTTTCCCAAAATAACTGCATCTAGCAGACCTGTGAACCAGACCAAAATAGCCTTTCACTAGTATTCAAAGGCAGAGAAGATAAACAGCGCTATATATGAAATCAGAGTATGTTCCCCAGTGTAGAAAGTCCCTTCCAATAAATCTTTTTCTGGTATTTTACTGCTCAGATCAACGTAGATGCACACTGTCCACTCTTTTTTCTCCTGGAAAGAGGACAGTTTACTTGAAACCAAAATCAAATTAATCACATTTCCACCTTGTAAAAAATTAAAGCAGCAAATTAATCCTCAGATGAGAGATACATCACAGTGCAGAATATTAAATTAACTTAACTTAAAGCAATCCATCAACTAAGAAAGGGAAGAAAGACTCATCCATTTATTCTAGATAATTTCTTTTGCAGAAAGGAAGTTTTTTCATTGGAATCTGCAGAGAAATTTGTTTCTCCCTGCCTATCAGTCCTGGGATGTGCTAGAAAAGGAGACAAATACAGCTCAGGTCCCCCAGGTGGGGGCCCAGCTTTACCCCAGGAGCTTTAGAGGCACAGGGCCTGCCTGAGACCCGAGCACATTGTCCCTTCAGCAGTGTTGGCCAGTAATGCTGCACCAGAGCTGAGCTGGTTCCTCACCTGAGGAGCAGGGACTCTGCTGGTCCCTCTCACTGCCTCTGCCACTGACCCTCTACCAGGTTACTGATGAAATATCTTTTAATTTTCCAGTTTGGTGTAAATTTTTCCAGTGCAAATATTGCTCCCTGTGCATTTGTACAGCACACAGCACAATCAGCACCTGATGCTAGTAAGAACCTTGTGCAGTGTGTCTTATAAGAGATTTGCAGGATTATGTGCAAACAAAAAGAGCATTTTAGCAAAAAAGTGCTGCTGTCAATAAATTTGGATTCCCAAACCATCTTATTTTGTCATAATCTTTGAAACTGATTCACTTGCATATAAATTCACAGTTCATTTGGCACAGGATTTCCATACCTGGCTGCCTGTCAGTGCTTTGTGCAGTATTATGAACCTCTGCTCCCCCATTAGTATTCACTGCAGCAAGATGATGAATGACACTGAAGATGTGTTTATCTGATGTGATTTCTTACTTGTCTTCACCCATTTACTATATACCTCATTTTGTTTCCTTTGTTATTTTCAGTCTTTTACCAAAGAAAACGGTTAATTTGTTTTTCATTATTAGCATTTTCTACACAGAAAAATACATTTTCTCTTCCATGAGCCTGATCTAGCTTCCTTGAAAAAATTCCTGTTGACTTCAGAACACACTGGAACTGGCCCCTGTGGAGGATGAATGTGTCTGGCACACCTAATGCTGCAGTACCTACTCGTCCTCTCAGGTTCTTGTCTCTTTTGGGGCTTCACAGTTTAGGAGCTCTGCCAATAAAATGCTAACATTTACCCCCCTTGCTTTCATTTCAGAAATATCCCAGCCTCTGGCCATGCTGACAGCATGTGGCAATCCTGCCTAAGCCCCAGCCTGCACTCTGACCTCAATAAACAGCCACACCTTTGATACCCAAAAGCCAACAAGAACCAGCTCATCTTGTCAATCTCTGAAGCAGCAGGAAGGTCTCATCATTTTGTGACATGCAGCTTAATCCATGACTGATCTTGGTCCCTTTTAAGCAGTCAAGCATACGTGCTCTACTTCTCTATCATTTTTTTTCTGGATGTGACAATGCAAACATAACCCAATACGCACAAGAATTTTCCCCATTACAGGATGTAAGGTAACAATCTTTACCTTAGCACTTTTATTTTCCAATTCATATGCAACTTTGCAGGAATGTCATTTAAATTGGAAAAAAACAAAATGCCAGAAAGAATTCAGCTCATCCTCCCTCTCCATAAGCCCAGCCAAAGGGACCAGCTTTTTAATTATCGAGCAAGAGAGTCAGTAAAACATCTCCACCTCCTTTACAGGATCCTCAGGCTCCAAACTCATTATCAGATTGCTTTTTAAGAGTCAGCAAATTAAACTCCCTCCAGCGTTATAATCACCACAGTGATTATAATTCCATGGTGCAGTGAAGTTTTAGGACGCTACAGACTTGGAGCCACTGTTACAACCACAGACTGCAACACAGCCCCCACCAAGCAGCACCACACTGGGAAGCTCAATCTGCTTACTGGAACAATCTTTAAATAGCATTAACTGGCAGACAGCATTTCCTCTAGCTCAGGCTGCAGCAACACTAGGGGGTTGCAATGCATCCTGAATAGAACACAGCACATGCTTCGTAAGCTGTCCTATAACTGGCTCTGATTTATTAGAGATTCAACTCTCCCATAAAGTGGCCTTAGAAAGGCAACAGGAAAAAAAAAAAAAAAAAAAAAAAAACCAAAACACCNNAGGAAAAAAAAAAAAAAAAAAAAAAAACCAAAACACCACCCTCCTGTACATTATTTTCAAACTATTGCTTCAAAACCAGCAATTTTTGATAACCATTTTTTTTGAAAAGCCATGGGGTTTTTTTATAACCAGTACAAAATAACAACTGAAAGTATTTCAGAAAACATTCTACTTGATCAAAACCAATATGACAGAGATGGCACCTTCAGGCCCTAAAGTTTCTTTTTACAGAAAGAAAAATAATCCTCTTTCATATTTTAGCCACAGATTTGAAAGATGAGTGTGAAGGGCTTAGACCATCTCTCAAGCCCTTAGCACATGCCAGGTGAGGTCCAGGTAGGGATAAAATTTGGCTAAACTTTAGAATCAGCTTCTAGAAGCACTCTTAAATCTGGCTGTAAGTAGATGCCACTCGTAACCTAGTCTCTTCTTGGAACCCTGTCCCTTATTAGATTCAATAATCACTCTTCTGAATGACAGCAGAGACAAATTCACTAAAAACTGTTTTGAAGATCTGAGAGGCTCTCTCCCAGTGTGACAATTACTATGTTTCCATTTCTGTTAGTGACATCTAAGAACTGGAAACAAAAGTAGTGGTGGAGGATTAAGTAATTATGGAGTATTAGATGCATTTGAAGAGCAGGGTCACAGAAAAAGGCAGGAGGAGGAAAGAGTGAGCATGCTGTGGGCTGCTCATCAGCTTGAAAGCTATAAAATATTCCCCCTTATTCACAGTGTGGTAGCTGTAAAGGACACAGACTCACAGTACAGATCAGCTGTTCTTTATTGTCCCCATTCTGGAGAGCTACAGCTTTTATGGGTAAGTAAAGCTCTTGTTAACTATAGATAGATACAATCTCTAGTCTGTGATTAATTTTCTCTCATCTAGAAGTTGCAGATGTATGCTACAGAAATGGAAAACTAATGTAGGGTCATTTAAATATGCAAGTGTAGTTCTATGATAAAAGCAATACTATAGGTGACCTAAAATTCTTGCATCTTCTATTTCAAATAATACTTAACACTTACAGTCACATGAAAATTAAGGCTGGTTTAAAGAAAACTAGCAAATTATGAGAATGGCAGTGGAGAGGGAATTTAAAGCACTGGAAAATGATGAGCTCTTATAAAATTGAAGTATTTGAAAGAGAACTGAAATTCATTCCTCTCTATTGACAGTACAACATCCATCAAAGCAAGTATGCTCACATGTGTCTCTGCATACATACTGCACTTTGCCAAGCACTACTGGGAGGACTGGAGCTGCATTTAGGTGGTCCAGCCTTTGAATATGCTTTTTTATGACTCAACCCTGAGCATAGGTAAAGCTGTATACAAGCCCTGAGCTATGACCTTTCCACTCAAAAGGAATGCCTCTCATACTGGATTTAAAATATACCTCTGAGACTTTAATTTCCATTAGTCTCCAGATCATTCCAAGGTATTGGTTAACTGGATCAAAGGGTTCAGCCTTCCACCTGCATTCACATGATGGCAACTCACGTCACAGCTGGACCTCGTGACAGGAGCAGAACTAATCTTAGTAATACTCAATATGTTTAAGGGTGAAATAATCTCTCTTTAAGAGCAGTATGACAACTGAGCTGCCATTTAGAGTAATTACTTTCCTAGTCAATTAAATGATGATTCAAGTAAAGTTAAACATCTCAGAAGTTTTGGGATACTGATAAAAAAGCAGGTCAAAATTTAATTTAAAAGCACTTTAAACAGTCAGAAAGATGGGCACAAAACAGAAGTGGACTAAACCAGTACTAGACAGGTATTGCTGCTGAACTACCTCTATTTATACAGGTCATTTCTGTAGGACTGACTTTCTATTGCAATTCAGGTGGAGACAGCTGAACTTGGTGGATTGTTTCTTCTACTCCTACATCATTTATGTGCACCTGTCCTACTTTCTGAATGTTCTGCTCAGAAGGCTTATCCTTTTGATATATTTGCTGGTCATGGCTCAAAGTTCTTATTCCCACTTTTGTTCCTGCTCTTCCCAGACTGCTTTCGCTCACAAAGCACTGTTTCTGCTGCCCAAGTACAAAACTGGGCAGGATAATAAAACAACAAACAGAAACCTAACTACACATTTGTCAAACTTATCTTTAAAAAAAAAAAAAAACAACAAAAACCATTCACTCATGTAAAATCATATAACAATTCAGGCAATATTTAGATGTAGGCTATGTTACCTCCCTTACAACTAAAAATACTACAGCCAGCCTGGACAATATTACAAATTCCTTGTGTGTGCAGTTTTCAGCATTCCCCAGCACCTTGCCATTTGCTTCAACAGCATCATAAACCCATAATACATCAATACCATAGGGAAATCCCACAGCTGCTGCTTTTAATTCAGGTTGTTTTTCCTTCTAGATTTTAAACCATTGCATCAGATTCACTTAAATAAATCAGAGTCAACAAAGCTTATTGCTGTCTAGAACCTAATGAAAATTCAGCCACTCTTATTCTGTAGAACTAGAAATAGACTGCACCAATGTCAATAAAGCCATCCTGACCTGTACAGGCTGCAGGGGGGGAGACAAGGTCTCAAAAGCAGTTTTGAACCAACTCCTCAAAGGCTCTCAGCCTCATTCCTGAGGTGCTTTGTGAAACAAAGCTCTTGCAATTGAGGAAGGATGAGATTGTGTCTGAAGGCTCATACCCTGTATGTGTTTCCATCTTCTCTGTTTCTAAGGACTTGATTGTATCACAGGGTCACCACCAATCTCAAAAAGAAATCAAAAAGATAAAACAATCCTCCCTCTTCTTGCGCTGTTGCAATCCAAGTAAGTTTTAATATCCATTCACCTAAACCTATCATTCTTGTGCTTTGGGATCCCTCCACATGCATTAAAAAATCTAAATTAAGTAAATAAAATACAGTGCTGCTTGGAAAGAGCAAAATTATCTTTTCACTATCCTAATATAAAAATCCAGTTTCCAGGGGGAGATACAGTTTAAATTAAATCTATACAGAAAAAGTACTTCATTCAGGGCCCAGTCCAGGGAAGGAGAGTGACAGTATATTGCCATTTATTAACTGGAATGGGGACTTTGCTATGTCCTGTCCAGTCCAGAAACACTTGGGAATAAAAGAAGCCCAGCTTTACTGGAAGATCTGTAGAAACTCTTTCAAGAACATCAATTCCAGACAGGAAAAGCAAATACCCATTTAAAAGAAATTAGCCCATGTTACAAATCAGAGAAGATTTGTAAGACTAAGAAATATCAGAAGTATTTGGAATCCAAATAATTTTATCATTCTTTAACTTATTTGTGCAAAAAAAGTAGACCAATAGGAAGAAATCTAGTTACAAAGTAATTCAGCCAAGACAAGCTCAATTCAGCAAAAGAATCTTAGGACTTGCTCAGAGACAGTCCCTTCCTCCTTTATTAAATGTTTCTTCTTTTGAAAAGTCCCTCCCACACACTTTGATAATTTTGATATTAATAAAATTATTTTGAAAATTTCTAACAATTGCAAGCATTTCTCCCAGACAAAAGTGAGTGAAACCTGCCAAAATTTCTGAATCTGATTGTTCTAGGTAATGTCAAAAAAGCTTACACACCATTACGTAAACACAAATTTGTCCAGGAAAATCTAATTGCAACCTTCAATACCCAGGCAACAGCAACCCACTCGTGCAGCAGAGCTCAAACCTACTCACACAGCACAGGTAACCAGGTCAATATAAGTTAAAACAAGAAATTACCCAGCAAAAAAAATTGGTTTTCCAAAATTGTTAAGACACCTGTGTCCATCTGCATACTTGTAAAATCTGATCCTTCTTGCTCTGCTGGGAACAAGCATAACACTTTATAGATATTGACCAAGTGCTGCACCACTAAGCACATTCTGCTGAGCAACTCAGGTTTGGAGCAGAGCTCTGAATTGTAGGTCGTATCTTACAGTCCTGTGTTACTTGCATTAAGAATTGACAGAGCTTATAAGGCCATAGATTTTAAAATATGTGTCAGAACTGAGAATGATCTCTTTTGACAGTGCAATGTCTCTTATACTTCATAAAAATAGCCAAACACCCACCAAGCAAGAAAAAAATTCCTGGCAGGTCCATTATGCAACCAACTTCAATACTGTCTTCCAAGGATCTTCTTCACAACTCTCTCATTATAAAATAGGCCAAACACACATGTCAGGATCAAAACCATAATACTCAGCACTACAAAATCTCAGACAGTGGCACAAAAAAAAAAAAAAAAAAAAAATTACATTTAACAGAATTTAGGCAAATTCCCACCTACTGTCCACTTAATTCTGGAGATCTCTGAAATTAATAAGGTACCTTGATGCCTTGGGAAGATTGACCTGGCACAGAGACGAGGCAGAGGTAGAGAATAAAGTAGATATTTATTAAAAGGCCTTTAAGGGTACACCTTGGGCAGGACCAGAGCCTGATCAGGGCTACACCCAAGGTGGAATTAAAACTGTCACAAAAAGGACAACTGATCACGAGGTCTCACATTTTTATAAGTTTTGGTCCGTTTGCATATTGGGATTTCATTGTCCAATTACAGCTTCGAATGATTAAGTCCCATCCTTCTTGTTTTCTCTCTTCAGTCCACAGTTTATGCTTTTGGGCCTGAAAACTTGTAACCATTGTCCTTGGTCCTCAGCAGAAAAATGATTTGTTTTGCTTACTCTGTGCAGAGAGCTGACTAACACTTAATATGAGGCTCAGAACTGCACCCCTAGGCAGCACAGAATCTGAAAAATATGAAAGCTGAAACTTAAGGTGTCAATCTCACTCCAGAGGTCATGCAATACCCTTACCTTCAACCGTGCAGGAACAAAATCCTCCTCTTGACATGGGTTTTTTCAGATCTTGAGTGGAGTCAGACCAGCAATTAGCAAGAACAAGACAAGTGCAGATGGAGGACAAGTGGCAGACAAAATATACTTTTTTGGCATTGTACCAGAGAAGCAAAAGAGAAAGGAATGCCCTTTCAAGGCTGACAATGTATCTTTGTACTATAGCTCTTCAAACATTTGTCACACACAAGCAGAACAGACAAATGCACAGGCCTATGAGTTTACTTGCATAGAAGCAATCATTAATTAAACACTAGAAGTTCAGGAATTTTAATCTGGACAGTGGGACTTTTGTGCTGTGCCTGTTTAGGTGCAGTCAAGGCACAAAAGGCCAATAATTGCATTTCTTTGTTATTTGTCATCTCTCCCTGTTGCTCTCCTGCCCCTGGGCTCCCTGGTGGGCTCCTTGCTGTTCCAGCCATGCCCAGCATCCACCTACACTCCCAACAGGGAATTCAGCAGGGAGAGCTGAGGGCTGTGCTGATGCTCTCACATCAGCAAAAAGGCTGCCTTTTTCACAGCCCCTTTTTTTGCTTACCTAAAAAGCCCCTTGTAGGAGATGTCAGCCAAAGGAAATTAGTGCTTTCTCTGCTATGGAGTCTAAGTGGTTTCTTTTCTCCACTGACAGCTCTTCAAGCAAAATTTAGGGAGCCAGAAAAATCAGACTGAATGCTATTTGGCTGAGACTATGGCCTACTTCCCATCCACACTTGATAACCATAGGGAAGGGTTCCCTCAATTCACTTTATGCTGCAAAACTTAAGATGTATATCAACTGCATGATCAAAGGTATCTTTAGAGACCAACACCACTCAACAAATACAGAAAACTAGATCTCCAGTGAGAAAGACAGAAATTTCATTCATTTCCATAAGTTAAGTTAATTTATCCTCAGCTGCCACAATTTGTCTGATTGCTTATCTGCTCACATGTAGCACTGTTGCACTGACAATTTACTCCTCTTTCACAGCACATGATGAATTCAACACCAGACAACTGTGAAAGAAGTTGAACTGATTTAAACCATCGAGTTTCCTGACCCCTTGTTTACAAAAAACAAAACAAACAAAACAAAACAAAAAAAAAACCAAAACCAAACCTGCCTGAAAATATTACCCAAACACAAATTGTGCTGATGGTGCTTTACTCATTGCTTTTGAGCACAGCCCATTTTTGGATCTAGAATCCCCTGACCTTGCATAATGAAGTGGAGAATCTGGGAGCTCAGGCTCAGCATTAGCCTATGAAGCTGGTGTATGTCCAACAGAACTAAGAACTAAGTCAATTAAGTTATCAGGCATGTAAAAAGGCACTTTCTGGTGCACAAGTTTACAACATTTTGATATCTTTACACTAAAGTGAATTTTATCCCTGTTCTCCATCCCTCAAAAGAAGAAGTTTAACAGAATACAATTAAGCAGCTTTTCATGCTCTTCGGCACATATTCCTGACTGCACTTGGCTGGCTTTATTTTGACTTATCTCACTGACCTCTTTCAGCTTATCATATTTTTCCTCTTATCTGTTTTCAGTCAGGGTTCTGCAGCCATTTTTCTAGTTGACTCCATAGGGCCTAAGATCAGCCACAAGCCAAGATCTGCTTTCTACCCACAGCTTTCTTCATACACGCTTTTTTCCTATACTCTCTCCTTGGTGGAATTCAATTACACAAGAATAAAGCCAAAAATTTTAAAAATATAGAGTTGCTTTTCCCCTCCCAAACAATCTCCACAATCGATTGCCATTTTTTTCTCACCATAACAATATATCAACTTGGGTTACCACAAGAATATCAGTATCCCATTTTGCTGGGCCCTCTTCTGACCCTGCATTGCTCTACTAGTTTCCTGAAAACTTCTGTGCATCTCAGTTTCTTTTTCTACTTCAACTCATTTTCAAAAAAAAAAAAAAAAAAAAAAAAATCATGCCACTCATGACAGTAACACCAAAGAGTATTTGTGGCTGTCCTACCTGATTTGTGACAATTAAGAGAATTTTAGATATGGATCACAAAGTTTTTTTTAAATCCTTGTGATTAATAGATAATATTAATCTAAATACTAACTAGTCAGGCCTAAATTCCTGTCTTCATCAGCCCTGCCACCTGTGGCTCAGGCTAAACAGCTAAAATCCCCTTTAAAACCTGCTGCTTTCTCATGTTCTTTGAATAGTGAAATGTTAAAAGGTCCATCCCACAGGACCATAGGCATTGAATACTTTAAGGAGCTCAGGATGGGCAAGTGCAGTCCAGAAAGGCTGCAAAAGCAATGAGCAAAGTCTTGATTTTGGGGGCAGCAGTGGGCTTTCCTGTTTTCCAGTTCTAGGCAAGAGGTATTTTTAGAGCACACTTGTGTATTTGGCCATTAACATTGAGAATAATTACACATAGTGTAGACCAGGAAAAAAGAATATTGAAGAAAATATGGGCCTTTTCAGATTCTAAAAGTGGGTGGGAGGAGATATTACAATTCCCAGATAATGACAGGGCTCCAACCTTCTAGGAAAAACTATCCTCATACATTCCTACTCCTGTCCTCCTTGAAGAGAGTTGCTGAAGGATGCAGAGGAACAAGAGTTAAAAACTAGCTAGGTCAGGAGTCGTTCATAATTTTATCCCTTTCATCCTCAGGATATTAGTTTTAAATTCTCTCCCTGGGCCCTTTTTAATCTCGTGATTTTTCTCCTACATCTCATCACCCCTGAGTGCAGTGAAAAAGACACAAAATGTGTCTTTTAACATGGTCGTAAGTGGCTTTCCATGGAGACATAGATAATAGCTTATCTGATTTATAGGACAATTTTCTTGCCAAGGGTTTGAAAGTCTGAAGAGATGGAGGATCTGTTCCTTCAATACTTTACTTCATGCACCAAGATAAGATAGTTCTATTGCAAAGAATATAAGTCAGCCCAGTCCCAAAACAGTTGCATGACTTTCTAGAGATGAAATCCAATAATTCACTACTGGAGATTTAAAAAAAAAAAAAAAAAAAAAAAAATCTTTCCTGGAATCAAATTGCACCTTTCTCCTCCCTTCCCTGGTAACGAAATCAAAGCAGCAGCTTTTGCTACCCTTGGTTACAGCAAAATGCTGTAATCATGCAGCTGCACCACTCACAGCCAGCAGGAATGTATTTGACCTTACAGGCTTTATTTGCTCTTAGCATACATACTCTTGCCAGCCCTCCTGGACTTCTCCATCTCTAATTTACACCTTTATGTTTTATATGAAACAAATTTCACATTCCCAGACAAGGAGACCTGGAGCATTATTTCTACTACTATACAATAATACTTCTACTCAGCATACAGGTACATTTATCACCATAGGTTTATTTAGGACATGCCCCAACAAAACCAGGAATTACTTTATCTATTTTAGGGAAGAGCATTAAAAAAAATACTGTGAGAAAAGAGACTTAGAGCTACATGATTTTCAGGCTGCCCCACTAACAGGAATGCAGGCCAGCTTTTCTTTTTGCTTTGTTTTTAATTACATTGCTAGACAGATCCAGCAGCTATTTTGCTGTATTACGAGTTGAGATTTTAGTTTCTTCAGGCTACATATTATGCTTTTCAGCTACTCTTGACCTGCAGAACTCTAGGAGTTTCTCAACCCTAACCCCCATCCCTCAGCTTTTACATAGGATATATCAAAATAGAGACTTGTATTTTATTTAAATGTATTTTATCACCTGCCCTGGTGATAAAATACATTTACAGAAAACCACAGTCAAGAGAAGGAGATGATAATTTCGACAAGAATGAGATATTTACTCTCTCAATCCAAAATTACTTTGTGGCACTTATCTCTAGTCCATGTTCTGCAAGCTAAATTACAAACAAATCCAACATAAATACTTTAATGAATTTAAGTGCAATTAAACAAGATGAAACTTCCACCAAAGAAAATCCCTGTGGAGTTGATTACTAGGAGTTAAGAAAGCATACCTGGGAAAGGATATACATCTTTTACTTTTCTTTAATCATCTATTACCAGAGACATTAGACAAAGCTAAATAGACCTGTATTGTGAATAACTACCACATCTTTATACTCTGAAAAATCACATTACCTAGTTTTTCTGCTTCGAATAATGATGATGATAATAATCCATGGAAGAACCTTCTAAAGTATATTAAGGGTAAGTGACAGAAGAATAAGCTCAGCATGTGAAATTACTGAAGGAAGAGGGATCAAAGCACCAAGCATTTGACTGGATTAGGTTGTTTCAAGCCCTCAGATTGGTTCATACAGACCTCACACTGTTCAGGACCCAAACAACAATAAGTAATACCAAGAGTAGCACTGATATTGAAGGACACAGTCTATACTTCCTCAAGAAAAAAAGAGAAAATTTCTACACATGTGAGCAGCTATAAAAAGGAAAAAAATCAGAAGCCACTGCTGTTTTCGAAGGGGTAAAATCAGTTGGTGAAAGAGGGAGATGTGTGGGATTCTCTCACTCCATGAGGACTTTACAGGTCAAAACCAGCACTGAGAATGGACACAGCAGTGGTTCAAGGGATCCAAAGAGCTCACTCCTCATGGCTCTCTCCCCCCTGCAGAAGCCAGATGAAACTGCTATGCTACAGCACATTTTCTGCACTATTGTCTCTGCTCTCGTTAGGAGGATCAAAAACCAACTCCCACTCCAAACTCTGGTCCTTATGCCTCTTAATCAGTATCTTATGTACAGATTTATGTGTGAATTAATAATCTATGCCTTCAGCTCAGGAAAAAAGCTTTTTGCACCTCAGCCTCAAGAGATTTTTAAACTCAGGCCCTGCAGGCAATGAGTGCAGGGCCCGTTCCTCTCTCTTCTACGGTGAATTACTAAAGCTGATGAGCCACATTCTAGCAAAAATGCTGATTCAAGAGAACAAGCAGTATTCCTTTGGAACATGTTTATTCTGCTAAAAGCCTCCTCAGAGGCCAGGCAGGCACTCCCTGCTGTCTGACCAGCTGGCTGGCCTGGCTGGCCCCCTTCCAGCCCGGCTCCCCGCAGCCCCTGGCTGGCAAAGAACCACTTCTGCACAAAACCTGGAACAAATCGTTCTGGTTTGCCTCTAGTTCCACTGTGTCAACAATCTATTCCAGCACGGGATGAAACAAAATGTCAACACCCCAGAATTTTCCACAAAAGAGAAATAAGTGCCCTTTATAAATGCCCTTTTCTGGTCAGTTTTAGTCGCAATCTGTATATGTTCTACTGTTTTTTCACATAAATAACTGTCTTAACAGGGACTGTCTCACTGCCCCTACAGAAGCATGGACTTAAACACAAGGAGTATTGAGGAATCAGTCCCAAGCAGGTTAAGTTAATCAAGTTTTTATGAATAACAAGCATGATAAAATTCTGAGTCCCTGAGAAAAGGATTCAGTGTTTAACACTGTTATAGTTAAAAGCTGCTTTCTGTGAGGCTTTTATAAGTAACTTTTCAGTCAGCTACTGCTCAAACTACTCATTTCAAAATACTACAGACTGAAACCAGAGGGGTTTTTTACAAGGACTTGGTCTGTCATCATGCATATGGTGTTATTCTACTGATCTATTCCCTGGAGAAATGACAAAGCATCTGGATTTCTAGTTACCACTGTACTGACCCAATGAGTGACCAGTATAGACTGTCCCCTGTTATTTGTAAAACAACCCCCTCCATCTTAAGAAACTCAGTTGTCTTCCCATAGCTCTATTGATCCTAATTAGAAATATATTAGAAATGTATTTGCAAACATCACTACTGATCTAATTAGAGAACAGAGTACTAGAAGTCAAATGCCAACACATTTGGGTCTTGATAAGATGAAAGCTGAGTTCAGTAGATAATTCAATCTCACAGGCTCTTAATTTATTTCATGTTGCTCAATCAGCACTTGGAAGCCTTCTGCCCACTTCCACTAGAGTTTTCAGCAAATTTTGGCACGACAACTGGACCTGATGAATCCAGCTGTTTTTGTAGAGATGACAGCTTCTTTAAAGCACAAAAGCAAAACTGCTTTTAAATAACTGCTTTAAATTTTTAAGCCAAATAATTTTTCTTCTCAATAGGCAGTAACCGTTTTTAATTATGTTCTACTTCAACTCTCTTTACTTCATTCTCTTTTCAAAACAGCTCAGGAACTTCTGTTCCTCAGAGGTAAATTCCTGTATGCACTAAATTCATGTGTTTTCATTGAAATAAAAAAACAAACCTCATATTAATTAATGGTTACATAAGGGACAGAGAATATAGTGAGTTCACCAAACAAAAATAAGTGATCAATTACTAATCCTCATCAAATAATTTCTGAAGCACAGCTTATGAGAGTCAGCATTTTCAATGAAACTGTTGATAAACCAGAAATACTATTTTACTAGAGTTTTGGTAACATCCAACATTATATTCTACTAAACATTAGCTACTCCAGACATCAGTTTTCCAGCAATAGTTTTTACATTAATTGCAGCCATTTTAGGTCTTTCTGTTTTTAGAAAGTAGATGGAGGAATCTTCACATTGAAGGGACAGAAGATGTTGAACAAATCAGTAAAATAAGTGGTAACCAACTGTCAGAATTGGATGCTATACTACAGAGTTTACAAGAGATTAAAAGATGATTCAGCAAATCATTAATTGTGACACCCAGAATATCACTGGGATCAACAACAACAATAATAAGGTTCGAAGCAGTGAGAGTGGGATGTGTTTACAAAAACAGTTGCAAGGAATGTGGGAAATTAAAGTGCAGAAGTCTGATCTCTGCACAGGTGAACTGTAGGATTATAGCAAAGCACAGAGATACTAAACACAGACATGATGAAAAAGGCTAGTCTCTATAACTTTTGTGGAGGTAAGTAATGCTCAACCTGTCTTTAAACCTATTTTTAAGGAGCTGGTAAGAAGGTCAATAAAGGAGATATTGTTAATGCATTTCAATTTCTACAAACCTTTAATAACCTTCATCTAAGTTATCTTGGGATATGAGTGATGATTATTTGATGAAGCCTGAAGAGCTGAATAAAGGCTGCTTTTACAATAGAGAGCCAAAATTATTAGAGGTTACCTTTGCTGGAACCTGTGTAATTCAATATATTCATAAATGACCTAGAAATAGCAGAATGGTGAGGAGGTTTTTTATTATTTGGAGTACTCAAAATTGACTGTAGAGAATTGCAGGAAAATTGTATCACCCTGTGTGACTTGGGATAAAGAGGCACATCAAGCTCGTATCTGCAAATGCTAAACAACCTACATGGGGAAAAGATGGCCAAATTATAAATGATGGTGGGGTTTAAGTTAACTCCCACTGCCCAGAAGACAAGAGATCATTTTGATTAACTGCAAAAAGCCATTCTCAAATAGCTAAAGAATGAACAGAGTACAAAACAAAACATGACAATCTCTGTGTGAATCCCAGTCCACCTGAGTCTTGAGAACACTTTCAAATTCTAGATCCTCGCTAAGAATAAAAGTGAGCAAGAAAAATATTCTGCAAATACTAAACAAATTGGCAGAGGAATGACAAAGAAGGACTATAATAGAAGTCCATCTGATTATCACAGACATGGAAAAGCAAATAATGAAAGATAATTCCTTTCTCTTACTATAGCAACTCAAAGGCCATCAGTTTTGACCTCTTTGATAAATATTTTAAACCAAAGGGAAATATCTTCCTCTTACAACAGTGAAACTGTGGAACTTAATGTCACTGTGCGATGTGGAGATAAAAATTTTGAATTAACTTATACAGGTAAAAAAAATTCAAATGAAAGTTGATCAAAATGTGTAAGATATATGTTTATGTAAATACTAGGTATGTTTCTAAAGGCCAAAGTTGCCAGAAACAGAAGTATTTTACCTCATCTGTATCTTGCATTCTTTCAGGGCCTGCTACTGGCCACTGCCACAGTAGATACTCAGTTGAGCTGCAAGTACTGTCTTTATGATAAACAGGTATCTAGAAATGACAAGGCTTGATTTGGGTCCTGTAATTATTCCTCTCTCCTCCCCACCTCAAACTATGCCACAGTTATTATAAGTTAATTTCTGTTTCTAGACAGAATTTATCCCTGCATGTTTATGCCTGCACAAGAGCTATGTGCTGTCTGAGAAGTGACCAAGCCTTTGACCTCATGCTCTTGGAATGAATGATTATGTTTAGATCTTGATCCTTCAGGAAATTATTTTATAAGACATGAAAAGAACTATCACATGGAACTCAGCATTTTCCATGCTGGCTCAAAGTTTTCTCTCCCATTCTGCCTAGAAACCCTGAGGAAGCACCTGGAATACCTTGGGCTTTGTGGAGATGACACAGAAGCTGAAGATCAGATCCTTGAAAGTTTGAATGGGATTCTCCTGGCTATTACTGAAGATAGTTAAGTATCATTCTGGATCACCAATTAACCATTTGCACAATTTAAAAGAATTCATGGCAGGTTTTGTTTATTGTGATAATTTGTATTTCAAGAAGTGATTGCTGCTGGAACTGGAACTGTCCTCAGGCTGTGTTGCTTTCTTTTCTCTCACAAAGCTACCTGTGACCAGATAAAGTTACTGGTCACTAAAATACCAAAACTCCAGAGAAATTCTAGGTCTAGTACTCCATTTACTACAAACTGCTAGGACTAATTTAGGGTGATCCTATCTGGTCAGGAATTTTAAAAGTAGTTTCTAGTCTACTTCTACAAAAGTCCCTAAAGCCTTTGCACATTCTCCTAAAATCACATAAACCTGGATTTGAATCTCCTGGCAGATGGTGATTTACTACCTTCAGGACAGCTGGCCATATTTTTGATGAAAAAAGGCTAAGGGAATTCTCTGTTCTAATTGCTAATCTAATAAAAGATGCTGTGCCTACTGACAGAATTAATTGCTAGGCCATACCTCAGAAATAGCATCTTAATCCCTGACTTCCCAAGCCTTATGCAGACATCCTTTTATAGTCAGACAAGATGAAACTGTTTTCCTCTTTGCTTTGCCTTCCCTGCTTCAATTCAGCATAAAGCAGAGTAATCAGCTGGAACCACACTTGCTGCAATTCAAGCAGATGACTGTGTCCATATATTCAGACTCACACAGCCTTTAAGAACCTTGTTAAATCAGAAGCTTGGATCCCACAGATACCCACTCGGAACTCTAGGAAACAAAGGAGCATGTGAATAAAACAGCTGCTGCAGGTATTGCTAACACTCTTATCATTGCAGAGCAGAGATCCTTCCGCCTACTCACAGGGAGTGGGATCTTCCCAGCTTTGGCAAAAATCCTGAAGGGCAGTCCACGATGTGCAGTGAAAGCAGCCCACGTGCTTTCAGAGATAGCCAAAAATGGTAAGCTGTGCTCAGATATTACTACAAGGCATCTTAGAGCACATTAGCTTCATGTTTTCACTCTTGAATTTTGTTTCATGGCTACCAGCTATTGCAATTGTTTTCTTCCTAAATGGCAAAAGCCTGGCATTCCCTCTCTCATATCTATGCAGAGGAAATGAAGAAACCCTGTATTGAAGCAGATTTGGTTCTAACACTGATACCTTTGCTGGAGAGCACAGACCAAGAAATGCTGCTGCATGCGGGGAGGGCCATTGGCCGTATCTGTTACGATAATCGTAAGTACCCACTGAAGAGAAGCTGCTTTTGGCATTGTTTTAAAAGGCATTGTAACCTGTAACTCATAATAACTTTATGAGACCTGAGCACACTGTGCACTTCAGCCTCCAGTCAGGTATGCAATTCACAGAACTCACAGACACCTGGCTGAACGCACCCCAAGCACTGCCTGAACTCTGGGTTCCCCCTACATTTTTAACTTAAGGTGGCACATCTCTGTCAGAACTGCTTTGAAATCACAAGAGGAGCAGAGCCTCATACATATCTTAACCAATCTTACAGACTTGCCTTGGGTCCTAATCCTAAATGGCTTGGACTTCTTCCAAAGTACTAAGAAAAGCACTTGTTTAAAATGTGTGTTCGAAAAAAAGAGATTAAAAAAATACTAAGATATTTATCTATGCAAGGAATAGTCTTCTCTGAAGACCATTGCTTGCATGCAGGAGATTTTTGTGCTCCAAATTGCTTGGACACCAACTTGCTTGCTGGTCTCACAAGTTAAATAATTTTCATTTACTTGCCCAAAACAGTTTAAAGGATTTTTATCTTTAACTCCCAGACTGACCAAAATATTTACTATATACTGAAAGTAATATGGAAATTTTCACCCAGTATCTCCTAACCATTACCTTCTGCCTTCAACCTATCTTCTCCAATCCTTCTAGTGTGGATCTGCAAAATTTTACTTACTAAGTTGTGGGTTTGCCTCCTTCACTGTTCTTGTGAAATCCAAACACAACAGGCACCTGGTACAGATTCCACTGAGCTCCCTGTGAGTTACGTGTATTCACCAGGGAATGACGCAATGGTTTAAAAAAGCTTTTCCCTGCAATTACATTCCCAGCTCATGCAACTCCTGTCCACAGCATTGCTGCAGCATATGGCCATCCTGCACATCTGCTTCCCTCCTGGCAGAGCACAGGCCCAGCACAGATTTGCCAAGACGACTGTGACATGCTTTAATAAATCCTATTACTAACACAGCAATAAATGCATCAAAGAGAAGAAAAATTAACTTCACCAATTCCCTGTCTGAATGCCAACTGCCTATGCTACAATAACACCAGAGCCTTCCTGGGGTCTGCCATGCACTCTGTCACCCAAGCAGCAGCCCAGCTCTCAGCAAGGCACTGCTGCAAAAGCAACCATCACTGTCCAACTTTGTATCTTATAGTTCTTGGCATCCTCAAAATTATTCCAGATATTAAGCTATCATTCATTACAAAATAAACTACAAAAAGAATGAAAACAGTTATCAGGGTTTTCCTCAGCAAGCACGTGTGGATGGAGAGGTGGCTTAATACCTTAAGTCAAAGTCAAACCAGGAGGTTTAGCAAAAATCTGTTACAAACTTGCATTTCCTCCACACACATATTAGCCTGAAGCCACCACACAAAAGCTTTACAAATTCTAATAGTGTGAGAAAGAACCAGACTACCTTGCTGCTGAGCATCCCAGTTGGATCCTTTCCACTGATGTGATCAGCTCCTGATTTAATCACCTTTAACACCTGTGCTTTGCTGACCAGGCAGCCTTCAGGAAGAGCTGGTGAAGGTTGGAGTAATCCCATCACTGGTCCGAATATTAACTGACTATGCAGAGAGTGAACCACTTGTCCATGTTGCTCTATTGGCCTTGTACAATCTGGCAGACCTTGGTAAGTAAGGTCTTTTTTTAAAGTTTTTTAAAGTTTTTGCATCTTTGAGCAAAATATCTCCACACTGTCACTGCCTTTCCATTCCCACAGGTTTGTGGTCTTTGCTTGTTTTCTCCTTTGTTTTTGGGGTGGGTTAGGGGTGGTGCTTGGGCTTTGTTTTTAAAACTCTACTGATTCCTATTCAGGAACTGGCCACAGTATCTGGATTGGAGAAATAACTACTCTTTCATGGAGTACCAGCAATTACTTATTGAAACAAGTTTAAACAGCCAGCTTTTGACTCCAAATAGAAGAGATGGCATAAATTCATATGATAAATTGACAGTTTCAACTACTTCAGATTTGGTACATTTAAAGTTTGCTTATTAAAATTTCATTTCTGTTTCATAATAAAGTTTCTATACCTTACCAAAACAGCTTCCATTTTCATTTACACAATTTTCAAAGCAAAAGCATCTCCACTAACTTAAAATATATTAGCCATACTTAACACAAGTTGTGCATAGTAATGGAAGAAAAAGACCAAGTACAAAATTATCACTCTCTATATATGGTCTGGCTAAAATTTGATCTACTGCTTCCTGCATTTAGGGGGAGATGCAGGGAAGGGATGTGATATCACAATGTCACATTCTCTAATGAAGTCTGTCCTTATTATATCTGTTATATTATTTAATACCATATTCAATTGAAATATATTTTATGTCAAACAGTGGCAAGCTTTGCTAACATACATCTTGCAGATGTTTAGGATCCCAGCAAGACCAGAAGCACCTAATCAAGGCAAAAAATAATTTACTACAGCAAGCTGACACATCCCAATTGTTATATTAAATAATCATATTACAGATGGACTTGTATGAGTCAGTGAAATTAAGCCAGGATTGATTTGACATCAGGAGATCTACAGAAATTACAGAAAAACAGAGAGGGGGAGAAGGGACAGAGTACTGCTGTCTCAGTGCTGTCCAAAGAAACAGAAGAGTCTGTTCCTGTAGAAAAAGCCTTCAAAAACAGTGTCTAAGCACTTCAGATCAGTGGGAGGTATCTTCAAACATTTAATCAAATTTTAATAATTGAAAATCCTGCCTTTATCACATACACAGATTCAGCCAAGGAAGCTCTAAGCATGACAAAAGTTGCTGAACAGCTGGTGAAACAACTGAGGAGAGCAGAGAGCCATGAGAGGTTAGAAATTGTCTTTGAGGTCCTGCAAGCACTTGCAGAAAATGGTAAGGCTCCTTTTGGCCTGGGTGGAACAAGGGGAGACTGGGTATTGTACTGGTTTAAGCTCTGGCTTCCAACTTTGCCATGGGAACATGCTAAGAAAACCATGGCAGGAGAAATAAGTCCCAAGAACATGCAAGATCTGAACAGGTGAGACAACAAAGAACGGAGGGAGAGAGTACCATTCCACTGCATTTCAGCAAATCCAAATCCAGCAGATTCAAACTTACTCTTCATGGTGGGTAAGAGGAAAGCAGCAACACAGATATTTTTATTTTTTTTTTTTTTTATTAAACTGAGTACCAGTTCAATCCCTCTTTGGGCCATTTACTTAAGAGTTGGACTCGCTGCTCCTTGTGGATCCCTTCCAGCTCAGAACATTCTGTGAATCTGTGAAGGTGCATACTGTAAGCAGCAGTGCAAGAAGCACTGACACTGCTCCATAAAAATATCTAGATATCTGACACAGATTTTAAAGACATGAAAGTTCATGACTGACAACACAAGAAATGCCAAAGACCAATGCAGAAAGCTTTGCTCATTTTGCCTTGGTGTCATTCTAGCTCCAGAAAGCTGCTACAAACAAAACAGTGACTGCACCTGAAAAACAACTGGCTAAAGTTCAGGGATTTAGCTTTCTAGTTTGAAATGCTTCCACAAAGAGCCAAGAAGTTTTTAATATGTTTTTACTGTGATCTCTACAGATGCTCTGAAAGTGCAGTTGGTGGATGCAGGTGTGCCAGAGGCGCTGTCTGAGATCCTGCTGAGGCTCCAAGGCAGCTCACAAGCTGAAGATATGTGCATTGTGAAGGCTGCATCAGATCTCATTGTCTCTCTGCTTCTTGGAGGTAAAAAAAAAGGATTATTACAGGCCAGGTGCATCAAACACCCAGAAGCAGCCATCTCTCTTGGTTTCTTTTACTTAACAGGGACCCATCCACAAACTCTTTTAGCATCCTTGCAGGAATTCTTCTCAGGCATTACACTTTTCATTTCTATAGCCCAGTGCTTGTGCCTAACAGCAACTTAGTTTATATTACTGATAGGCTGTATTTTGGGCAATACAGATTAAAAAATAAAATATCAAGAACTGGCCACTTACACAGCATCCCACCACTCTCAACCCCACAGCAATCAACAACATAAAGGTCTTAAATTATTAACCTTAACAACAAACTAAATCATCACTGACTGACAGAACAGTTCAGTTTGGGGCTAATGATAATAAGATATGAAATATTCTCTATCTCTCATAGCACAAATAAGTCCATGCAGAAGGTTTTTGCTAAGGGCTGTGGCATCATCTCTTAGAAGATGGACACTTGCAGGTACCAAGACACGGGCAAGGTTTATTGCTAATTTTACAAATGAAATGGTAAGGCTGGTTATTCTCTACTCTTCAAAGATGGACAGCCACTGTTTGTGAGTGCAGAGGAAACCAACACTATCAGATTTCACTGCTCCCTGGTTCTGAAACAGTTACTTTCTTTTCTGCAGACTCAAGACTTCCATGCTTTTAAGTAACAGATGCTAGTGATCCCATAATAATTTGAGAGGCATAATCATGAAGACAGGAGTGATCAGGCATGCAAGCTTTTGCCCTTTTTTCTGAACCACAATTTATTAGAGGGAAGACTCTGGAAATATTTAGTGGCAAATGTATTTGTTAAAAATAAAACAAAACAAACAAAACCCCAAACAAAAACCCCACAGAGTTACTTCTGGTTTAGGTTTTAAATTATTTTAGGAAGGGAGGGTTACTCAGACATTTCAGGGGACGAAATCTCAAGATAAGCCATTTTATATTTCAATTCCGATTGAAATATAAATATAAATTCCAAAAATATAAATATAAATATAAATATAAATTCCAAAAGCAATGAGCCTTTATACTCTGCAGAGAGAAAGAAAGATTCTTATGAGCAGACTCCTGGGAAGCATGCTGTGCTCAATCGATCAGCAAAAGATCCCCACCACACTCCTTGTCCTTTCTCACTGAGAGCTACTGAGCTGGCTTCCAACTCAAGTAACAAAATTGCCCAACTTTCTGCATTAATAGGTGCTTAATTATTAGAAAAGATTCCCTCACATCTGCCTGAAGGTTGCTTGTTGGTTTTTTTGGTTTTTTTTTTAAGCAAGCTATCATCCACACATCTCTCCACCTCACAACCTTTCCAGAATCATTTCTTCCTTGCCTTATCCCTTGTTCTGAATCAGCCATTGTGCACCATGGCTCTACAAAGGGCCCAGAAGTGCCCCCGGTGCCTTTAACTGGCTATTTCAACTTACTCAGCTGAATGGCTTGCTTTGTCACTCGCTCCTCTCTCCCATCTTCCCAACAACAGCATTAGATGTTTCATGTGCAAGAAGTGAATAATCCCTCTCATGCCTCAGTATGTGCCACTGACGTACGCACAGCTTTTAATCTAAGAGAAAAAAAAATCCTATGGAAATCTGTTCTCAGCATCAAACGACTTCTAGGCAGTGAAAAGATGAGAGACAGCTTTTGCAGCTATGAAAAGTGTTCCTGTTCCTATCAGACTTTAACTATGAGCCATTAAATTGAATGTTCTGCTGCTATCCAAGAAAAACTCCATAGGAGAGAAAAGCAATTTGGAGCTCTGTGACAATCAAAGCAAGGCAACCACTAATGGGCTCTGCCTATTTGCACTTTACTACATGAGGGGGGAAAAAAAAAAAAGCTCTGACATTCTTCAGTTTGAGAGATGGGGGGAGAAGAGAAATTAAGTTCAATTAAGGTTATTCTATATGAAGATCAAAATGTTTTCCCTGTAGAATGTTATCAGCCCAAAAAAGGTAACCTATTTCTATGGAACCTGTTCCTAAGAGGACTGGGCCATTTTCCTCATATACTCTGATCTCCAAAGATTCAGACTAGGCAAGAGAACCCTTCAGGAACGACAAGCAAAACCATCAGCTTTAGAGAACATATGCATAAAATGGTATCAAAAGATTTTTGTGTGAGTAGAATTCCAACTATTCCACAGACTGATAGTTCCCTCGTGGAAATATCCAATTACATTTTACAAGCATTTGACAAATTCTTATCTCACCTATGTAAGAATACAGGGGGAAAATAGGATACTAAGTGAAACATTAAGAGATGAAAAGAATAATAGGCACTCGTTCAAAAGACAACAGGAGTGTCTATGACTTTGAGGTGGAAATAACATCCAAACCAGCAAAGGTGTTAAAATTACTAAGGCCCTTTTCACAGGCTATACATGCAAAAATTAGAAGTTTGTATACCTCAGTCTGTAAATTCTTCTGTTAGAACCATGAGAAGTACTAAAGCTACTTTTGGCTGTGTATTTGCATGAGGTGTATATAGTTCCATGGATAAATCTTTATTCCAGGTGAATATGCCTTTCTATTTAGTGTTCACACTTTTGCTATTTTTAACAAACAGCTTTCACAAGGTAAGAGCACAGGAATAAGGAGATGATTGTGTGTGTCAGGCACATACTTCTCTTGAGGTATAGTAAACAGCATAAAGCAAACTATAGGAAACTATTTTGCAAATGGCATCTTCAAAACACTTCCTTCAGAAAGGATGCCATCTGTAGTATAGAGGGTTTCCTGTTGCTCTTTAGCACAACTTTCTCATTTCCTAACAAGGTGAGCTAAACAGCTTCTGAAAACAAAGCTGCTACCTGTACAAAGCAAGTTCTCAAAGACAGGAGGAGAGATCCAGACATGCACTGACAAAATACTGCAAGCATGGCTGGGCAAAGTGGTAGTTTTTTGGAATGTACCAATCTGCCCTTTCACCGGGATTTAATAAACCAGATCTTTCCAGGTCAACTCATTTTTGTGAGTGCAATACAAACTTCTCATTTCAAAAATTGTCTCAAAAGAGGTAAGAAAAACCTAGCTCTGATTCTTTCAGGGAGTAGTTAATGACAATATATTTCATAGAAAACGAAGAATAACAGCAGTACAGGACTAGTAATCAGATTTACCATTGGTGGGTAATATCTCTGGTTTCACAATCGTGTCTTTAATCAGTAGAATAACAAAATTAAAGGAGTTTTAAAGCTCTCCTGGTGGGAAATGAAAAAGGCCACTGGTATTCTACTACATGTATAGTGGAAAAACAGCAGCAGGGAGGGGAAAAAAAAGGGACTGGAGAACCTCTGGTTTTGAATTTGACAGTGATTGTCCTTTGAAAGCTCTCACCAACTAAGCTCCATAGGAGTCTGCCTCAGCATCAGTTTACAGGTAGCTGATGCTCTCTTCTAAGAGCTGAAGGTTGCAAAAAACAATGCAAAAGCTGTAGCTTCAATCTTAGCAAGACACGAGAATAGTCAAGGCAAAGACTCCCTGAATTCTGACTCTGCATCACTTGTTTCTATCATTGTGTTTCTTACCTCTCTCACCTGCTCGGTTCTGCCTCTCTCTTCAGATGGCAACTGTCTGCGAATGTTCCAGCTGGGAGTCATCCACCAGCTCCTGGATGTGCTGGAGAAGCAGGCCCGGAGCGGGGACACCTCTGTCCAGCAGGCTGCTCTCAGCGCCCTGCAGAGCCTGGCTGTCCCAGGTACAGCCTGAGCACAGCTGAGGGACTGCCCTGCTTTGCACACACGGGGCAGCCCTGCAGCTCTACCAAGTCACCAATGCCAGCCCCTTATGGTTTGAGGGGCAACTGACTTTATCCCCCTCCCCTGCAGGAACATATATTTGAATAATTAATTCATCAGGACTTCCTCATCTACATAAAGAGCTTAAATTTAATAAAGTGTAATCTCATTACCAGCTGCTGAAATAGTTTCATAGTAATAGCACACAGCAGCTCAAGACAAAAGAATCAGAACATAGCTCAAAACACAGAGTATGGGGTGGAGACACCTTGTAGGGATGTCAAGCTTTCTCTTCTATAAAGCTAATACTCATTCACATTACAGAGAACCAGTAGATCTTGATGTTCTTTGAAACTACATTTTAAAAAGCTCAACTCAATTATAAAATATCAATATAGAGCATTATCTGTTCAAGTCTATTACAAACCATTTTAGATGTTTCCAAGTGTGTGGACACTTAAAATGCTACTCCTACAATATACTTTTTCTCGTCAATTCATAAAAGTATCTGTAATTTTTCTGTAATATCTGTTAGATATTCTCCAACAGAAATACAACACTTCTAAAAACACAAATTCTATCGCTTTCAACAATGTAATCTGCTATCTGAAAAAGAAAAGACACTGAGTGGAAATCCATAACTATGAATTAAATATACGTCAACACTTGGAAATAGACACAGAAGAACTCTTCAATTCAAATATTGATCTTAAAAGAGAATAAATGCCTAGAAGAAATTGAAAAAGTCATTCTGATCTAGTAAAAGGAGTCAGTCTGTGCCAGTGAAAAACAAGAACATTAAGAGCAAGTTACATAATAGGGTGTGCTTCTCAGTTTGCCCAATAAAAGGATGAAGGGATATAACAACTATCTCCCTCACCACTCCCCCAAAAATATATGCAGAAGACAGGAAAAAAAATTGCTCTGGAGGAAGCAGCTTTTAGTATCACAGTTAATCAGTATTAAGAGTCCTTCCAGACAAGCTTCTGATTATTACAAGGGACTCCCTGCACCAACCACTGGAGCAAAGACACAAAAAGGAAGAGTGGAAAGCACAGAAACAAAGGCATGAACAGCAGGGGATCAATGAGCTCAAATACAAAAAGAAAATGTATTTTCAAGAAATATGGCTGGGTAAATCACTTCTGCCTCCCAGTTCAGTTGAGCTAGCACAGAACAGGCTTCCTCAAGTGACTGGGCAAATGGATGGATAATCTATTATGACTGGAAAAAGGAAGAGAAGCAACAATACTGTGTTTTATGTACTTTGTTCTGGGCAGAAGAAGTAACCAAAACTACCCAAGAGCAGCTCCTATGACAGTTTTAGCCCAAAAGAAAAGTCTAAACAATCAGGTAGTCCTGACTTAATTTCTGAGCTCTCTAACAAGTTGGGACTTCTCACTAGAAGCCTAACACAGCATAAAATTCACAACAGTTATGTCACATCTACATTTTCAGATGCTTGTGCCATTACTGAACCTCACATCAAGATCTCTTTTCCATTTTCTAGTTGTCAGCAAGGTTCAGCTGCTGGAGGAAGGTGTGGCAGAGCGGATCGAGGCGCTGCTAAGGTTAGAGAGCCCTCCTGTGCAGTTCAAACTCCTTGGAACATTACGGATGTTAGCAGACGGCCAAGGTAGGCACCTGCCAACCTTCACTGAGATCAGCTGTGAGCTCCCCTCCTCCCTGACCCTGCTGTGCAAGACTAAGGGCCAACTGTCCTGCTAACCCAATTCCACTCAATCTGGAGAGCTTCCAGCAGAGATTACTGCCAGAGGCTGCACGCTTTCCAGGCAGCCCAGCCAGCCTGAGGTAGCTGAGAAACAAACCACACGGAACGAATGCGCAGCAGTCGCTGAGAGTGGGCAAAGGCCTAGAAAGATGTTTTTTGCCAGAGATACAGTATGAGTAAGATGAAAAAGAGCCAGGTTTTAATGTCAAATCACAGGACAGCAAATCAATAAAGAACTAGAGAACATAAAAGGAATAAAGGGAGCTGGGGTGGAGCAAGGCAGGAGAAATTACTTTCTACCAGTCTTTCTATACTTGTTGCCAGACTTATCTTGCTCATGGGGCTCAAATGTTGAATTTACTTTGCATGTTAATGTATTGGATTATTTACTTGCACTTCTTTGAGTTTAACACGGGGAGGGGGCACACAAAAGTAACAATAACCTTTCTGTGCACATCGCTGCATTTTGAGAAACATGCACAATGTTGGAATTACATTAAGATTTACTTCAATGTCTTAATTTATTCTTAGGCTTACTTAGCTCTTACCAGACCATGACAAAAACAAGCATTGTGTGGTTTGGTACTCTCTCTCACATTGCCAGAGCTGCTGCTCTAGAGCACTAATCAACAGTGATTCCTTAATATGAAGGAATATCTTATAACCAGAATAGTTATGACCATTTTGTGATGGAAAGTGATAACTGACATAGGACAATTATTGACTTTGATATATGAAAGAGGATAAAACCTCACTCTGCTATATTCCATGCTGCACTCCTTTGCACTACTGCAGACACCACTCACTATGAGAACTACTTGCATGTTTTATAAAATTAACATGCGTGACAGAAAATTTAGATCTAGTCCTTATATTAATCTGTACTACTTCCAGGCCAGTGAAAAGCTGCTTTCACTTACATTTCACCTTGGTAGGAAATAAACATTGCAAGATACATAGAAATCTAGCATCTTCTTGTTCTGAGTCTTTGAAGACGTCATTGTAAGGTCATTTCTCCAAAGTTATATCTCAATTGTGACAGGGCATTTAACATTTAAAATTGAGACATCACAGTAACATATATCTAAATTATCAAACACTAAATCTTTATTTTATTTACCAGCCCTAATACAAGTTGGAATTTAGCACAAGGTACAACTTCTAAATCTGAAGCAACATAATTATCAAAATGCAAAGTAGAAAAAAATTTTAGGAGAGTCAATATTTATCCATTTCCACCTATGAACAAACAACTCGGCTGCTTTTAATTACCTTCTCTTCTGCTTACCCATGAGCTAACATTGCCCTTAATTAACTCAGCCTGAAACTCTTATGAACACACATCTATTAAGAATTCCACACTAAATTAGTTAATTGCCTCAGCTAGTATAAATTCATTACTCTGTCTATCAGCAGGCAAGCTGAGGTTTATAGACTAGAAGAGGCAGGTTTCTTCCTAACCACAGAGAACTGCAGGCAGATTTGTCAGCTTCATTACTCTAAAGAGATGTTAACTGCTGGTTCTTCCACCATTTGGCTTCAGAGGAGCAGAATAATTTGCGCACTTCAGTAGCCAAAGGACTTTCAGCACAACTGAAAGTTCAAACTTTTAAAATGATAAATTTGAATAAATTGTACATTAAAAGGTCTGTTAAGATTAACTACCTAGGTTTTATTTCAAAGAGCTCTACTGCCTGTCACACTGAGTAAAAGAACCTGCTTTTGCAACAAATCCCTTGAACTGGTTCCACCCTCCAACCTCTTCAACTTTCTGTATTACTGTATTTCTGTATTACTGGATTACTGTGATCTCTGCAGATTAATGAGGAACATCTGACTAGAAACAAATCTTGTGTTGCAGGAAATAACATGCAGATAGCTGTGCAATGCCCAGTAACTCTTATCTCATAACTAAGTATGTCAGCTAGGCCATAAGCTCCCAGATTCCCTCTGGGATTTTGACCTGTGGATTTTTCCTTAGCGTACTGGACAAATTAAAAAGCAAGTGTGTGTACATCCCCTTCTCCCTCCCCAGAACAGACTAACTTACAGCTTCTGGAAAATATCCAGAGCAGTCATGTGGTTTATTGGCTCTGAACTTCTGGTGCATGCTCCATCCGATTCTTCCAGCATATGTAAAAAGAAACATGATGCACAGAGAAAAGGACAAGTAAAAGAACAGCAGCTGGGTGATGCCTCTATCAAACCTATCTCTTCTCTTACAGATGTCCACATAATTAGAGTTCCACCTCCTGGGAAAAGTTATCTAGAGAGGTTTATTCAAATGTCAACCACAGACACCAATATTTCTAGCAAATCTTGAGAATAGGGTTCCTGAAACATAAGGGAATGCAAACTAAAAGGCTATTCCACACCAAGGGGAATTTCTGATAATGCCTTATACATGGTTCAACACACATTCCTACGACTCAGGTCATCCAGTTACTGTTGTGCTGCCATTCTGTACTAAGACTTGGCTGCCCACACTACCAACAGTAATGAATTATCACTGAAACAGCACAAACAGGCTCCCAAGAGCCCACAATTATATTTGTGCAGGGTTCAAAGTACAAGTGCCAAAAGCCAAGTGGGAAAGGGATGGGCCCTCCTGAAGTATCACAACAGAGTATTTGTTCTTAAAGATGAAAAGCTGCTTATTTTAAGCGCTATTTCAGCAACCCTTTTAAAAGAATAGGTCTTTTGCAGCATCTTACTTTGCATGATGGTTTGGTAAAGCCTCCTTTGGTAAATATCTCCAAGATCTTTTAAAAGCTCAATGCTTCAATTAGAAAGTTTGCTGAGTGCAGGTCCATGGCCCCAGTTACTTCTACATTCACATTCCTGTGACAGACAGACTGAGGGGTCTGATTTTGAATGCTTCTTGGTGATGCTTTTCCCTTCAGCTGATGCAGCTGAAATCCTGGGCCAGGACCCCCTGCTGCTCAACAGGCTGGTGCAGTGGTGCAGTGTGAGTGACCCCAGCGGCATCTGCGGAGAGGCAAACCGGCTGCTGGCATCCATCCTGCACCACAACAGATCCCAGGTACCAGAACCACTGCTCTGACACATTCCTACTGCACCCTTCTCGTGTATTTCTAAAGCTTGTAGACAGAGCTAGGGATCGAACAGCACATGCAGCTTCACAGTGAGAACCATGGATGTTCACACTGAAAACCTCTCTGTAAGGGGAAAGCTGTCCATTCCATAAGCACAGACACCTCACAGAAACCAGCACCATGGTCATTTACTGTCACTTGTCAACACTGACCCTGCTTGAATAAGGCTTGACAAATGGTAAGCAGGTAAAGCTTTTCTATGGCAATAAATAGGTTTCAAAGTCCAAAT
This sequence comes from Cettia cetti, assembly GCA_013401135.1. NCBI lineage: Eukaryota > Metazoa > Chordata > Aves > Passeriformes > Sylviidae > Cettia > Cettia cetti. Next base: position 65,099 of record VZUI01034648.1, on the reverse strand, counting down.
TAAAATGGCAAAAATAACCTAGAGCTCTCCTAAATGTCAGTCCTCTGGAAGCTCCAAAGAGCCCACTTACCCATGATGGATGAATCTGGCATGATCTTTACGTGCTGGCATTTTCAAACAGGCTTCTGTTTTTTGCAAATTGTGTATTACACACAAACATCTCAGCCATGCTTTACTATGAGGTAGTGACTAAAACAGTAGATACTCTCTGCACAGGCTTTGATAAACTAATCCTTGCTAGTTGGATGGCTTGAAATGAAAGAGAGGAATAAGGACAAATTGAAATAAAATATATATTTACCTTACAGATATGTGATATTCCAGGTACATTAGACCAGCCCCAAGCAGACATGTATGATCAGTGCCAAAAGCAATGTTATCTCTAGTCTTTGAATATTGTCAGTTTGCATGCACTGCAGCAGACAATTTCCCTCTATTCAGAAGCTGTGGAGTGCAATCTCATTTCCCTCTTCATTCTACTGTATTCCTGCATCAGAGTTCCATCTGTTTTACCTTTGCCTTCACAGGAAGTGGTCAAAGCCATCCAGGCAGCTCAAGGAGTGAAGCATCTTGTTTCCATGGCAACAAGTGAACATGCTGCCATGCAGAATGAGGCTCTGACAGCCTTGGCAATAGCATCTGCAATTGATTTAGGTATTTTCCTCCTAAAAACATTTGTCTGTGCAAGATTCTCAATGATTAAGAAACATTGTCATGCTGTTAATTCTAGGTAACATGTATGAAAAAGCACATTTTTTGTTTAGATTTAGCTCTTCAGCATGAAAGAAAGGTTGTCACTATTCAGATCATAAAATCAATAGGCTTTGGGAATGGCCTGACTTTTTTCTTTAGGATAGAGTCAAATTATCATGCTGTATGGACAGGCTCTATTTGAGATGCTAAAAACCTACACAAAAAAAAGAGATGGAAAGTGAAGGTGATGGAGATAAATATGATAAAGGCTAAATGAAGGACAACTTATATACTCAAATGGTCATTGAGGACCATAAGTAGCAGAAATAATCTTCAGACAGACATGAGGAAAGAATAAAGCAGAAGCATAAATAAAAAGGTATTCTAGAAGCTGCAAACAAAGCAAGTGAGAAAATTGTAAAGGTTCAAACTACTTTTCCTGAGCTAATTTGCAGAGTTACATGCAATTTTTTCTGTATAACTTGAAAATTAATCTCAATTTATTACAATATAGAGAAAAATCTATGTATATCAAAAGGTAGATTGAAAAGAAAAATAAACTTGAAATTTGTAATTTCCTATTACCCTCAAGTAAGACTGAAGAGCCCATTTTATTGCTTGCCTACCACTAAAACTCTCAAACTCGTTTGGGCAATTAATGGGAACCAGCATTTCTAGCACTGAACACTGCAGGTTTTAATTTATTATGATGTTAACTATAGACAGTTAATAGTAGAATGGTCCTGTCTTCAAGAATAAGGCCAGTAAAGAAATTCTGTACAGAAAAGAGCACAAATTCATCAGTGCACAAGACAGATGCTCAAGACATCCCTGTATATCCAGTTTGAAATGAAGCCAGTCCAGAACTTTGTTTTAAAAAGAAAGCATATTCACTTTATAATTTCTTTTCAGATAACAGCTCAGGGCTTGTTTTTCAGAAACCCTTGAAGAATCTTTTAAAGAATCACAGCTAGTTCGAAGCTTACACAAACTTCTACGAGATGATAATACAAGTCCTGAGGTGAAATACAATTCAATGGGCCTTTTGTGCAGACTTCTCAATTCAGGTAACTGAATTTTAAGTCATCTGTGATGGAAGATGAATATTTGTGATGAAAACAAGTGTTTTCTGTTACCAGAAACCATACCAAAATATGCTGTCTGCAATGCTCCAGTGAATGAGTAAAGGATATTAGAGGTTCACTCTGTATTGGTCACCAAAAATCACAGTCAAGTAGTTTCTCTATGAAAAGTTGACTAAACTATCAGTTGAGCAAAATAAAGAGAAGAAGGATTTTTTCCAGTGAGTCAGGGGTATAACCAAGACCCAAAATAGGAAAATTAAGAGTCTTGGAGTAAAGACATCTTTGTCCAACTTCACCATGCACAAATGCCTGGCAGTCCTAGAGTATTTCTGTGCCCAAAGAAACAGTCTGTACCACGCTCACAGTTTGTTCTGCCTGTGCTGTGAGCAAAACAGAAGCTGAAACAGAGCAGCCATTTCAGCAATGCTGCCTTCACACAGTGACTTTCAGTGAAGCATGTGAAGGGCATGATTTCAGTTTCACTCCATGGTCAGGGAAGACTTAAAATGCTTCAAGCAGGAATGGGACTGGCCTGGATGTGTAGCACTAAATGAAAAGGAGCACCTTGAAACCAAGAGTCCAAAGATCTCATGGCAGTTTCTCACATCTTATCACAAAAATTACATAAATTGAAGACAACAATTGCACTTAGGCAAGGATGGATCACAAATCCTGAGCTGCCTTTCAAATCCTGGAGCCACCCTATATTGATAGTCAAGATGGATTTTGCAATATACTCTATTTTATTCCTGCAGCTACACAGATATTGGAATAGGGATAAAGAACTCGCAGCTTTCAGTGCTACTATGCAGTATTGACATAACAGATATGATCTATAAGACTTCTTTTCAGAGATGTATATACTTAGCATTTTATAGACTAACTGTAAGGCTAAGAGTTGAGTCTTACTAAAATGGAATGGTAGCAAAAAGCATACCGGCAAAAGAGTGCTAGAAATTGTCCTGCATTAGAATTTCAAAATTTGCTTTTTTCTGTCAGTAAGTTCTTGGAAGTCAAGAAGGAGGAAAAAACCTTAATCTGTCCAATACTTCCAAAGGCTGAAAGGGTATCTATTGAAACAAATGTTTTAATTGAAGCAGCTTATTAGAAATAGCAAGTACTCCAAACTTTTATAACAATTGTTGGGAGCCACTACACCATGAGAGGTAACTAAAAGTCATCATTTCATCTTCCATTCAGGTGATCTGAGACAAGAAATAGAAGAGGACAAGATCAAAGACACCCTTGAGCAACTCTGCAGTCACAGCAATGCCAATGTGGTCAAGGAAGCCATCACAACATTGCAGGTTTTGAGGGGAGAGACACGCCACTAACCTCCCTTGTCCCACGTGGCAAGGCAGCCCTGCTGCTGGGGCAACACCAGCTTTGCAACCCTTGCATTTCTCATGCTGCTGCACAACCAACACTGCTGAAGCCCCGGTGCAGCTGCTGCTTTGCAAGCTGTGGATAAAAAACTCCTCATTAGCAGCAGCAAAAAGCCCTGTCAAGCAAATGGTGTTAAGAAACATCACAGGAGAAGCACCAGGCAACTACCATTCATTATACATTTTCAGCTGCTTGGTTTTGTGAGATTAGGATACACACAAGTTTTTCTTGTATCAATGGGATTTTTAAATGATTATATAAAAGTCCTAAGCTTTCATCATGCAACCTGAAACATGAGTTAAAGGTGTAGCTTAAACAAGGCAAAGGGCTAACTGGCACTAATTCAACATCTGCACACTGAGAATCACACTGTGAGCCCAACTGTTAGATGAACGTGTTAAAACAAGAACTGCTGCTACACTGACTCCCCCTTCAAACTCCAACTTTAAACTGTACCTGCTCCTGTCACAAGTTAGGTTCCTAAATACTTGAGGCTACAGTCTTGTCCTGGTTTTAGAGTTGCACCTACTGGAATGAGACTCTGCAGAAGCAAAGTTACAAGAAACTGCAGTCAGTGAACACACAGTGCTTGGACAAGACACAGAAATAAAGCTAGCTAGAAATTAGAAGTGGGCAGGGATGAGGATGTGGAGGAAGCCAGCTTCCATTATCACCCATAAGAGAACCTGCATTTAACTTTAGATCATGGGGAAAAAAAAAAAAGTAGTATAACATGTCTCTGAACATTTCTGTGGAATCCTTTTGTGTTTAAAAAGGTCACTAGATGAAAAGGTGACAGATTCTATTCCACAGCTTGTTCTTATGGGAACTTTCTGAAGTACTCAAAGGTACTTGCAGAGTCACATTGTCCAGACCTAGGAGATCAAATTCAAAACCATGAAGTGGTGGAGATTAAAAAGCTTGGGAGCAATTACTTTTTTTTAGCCAGCAGAAAAGCTATTGAGAAAAAAATAAACAACTACTAATCACCAGAAACCTATTTTAAAGCAGATTAAAGCAGACTGTATTTAGAAGTCAACAAGACCTCATGTTCTCAATTTGAGAACAGCTGGCTTATGTCTGCCAACAAACATGACAACTTTGTTCCTGCAAAAGCTTTCCCACTTGCAAAACCCAGTAACACTACTTAGTCCATTACACTCATCACCAAATTTCACTCTCAGGACTAGTCTTGAGAAAGGGAATTTTATAAAATCACCCTAGAGAAGTGTCACTTGTTCAGTATCACAAAAGTTTTGACCATAACACAGAAGAAAAACAGCACTTCTAAATTTTTTTGATGTTCAGAAATTTAATAGTTACTCTACACCATTCTGCAGCTCTTCACTTGTTCATGGCTTTCCATTAACAATGCAGAGAAAATCATCAGTATTCAAAAGCCCAAACTGAAAAGAAAAAATATCAAGAATTAGTTTCAGCAAAATACAAAAACAAGCACCCCTGGACCGTCACCATTTCTGAGTTATCCACAAACTGCAGTCTCAGTTAGCCAGTCTAAACCTTAGAGAGTGAAATGTTAGTGACTGGAAGTAACAAATCCCACGAATCAAAACTCCAGGAGTAGAAAATATTAAATTTTATTTAATCAAATTTAAGGCTTGAGAAAAAAATATATTGAAAGTCACTCAGAAAAGCCATCTCAGAAGAGGAGACAGAAGCTGCCCTTCCAGTGGCTGAACAATGTTCAAGCTGCATGACAATACACAGGCAGTAAGGGGAAGAAAGAGGGAAGGATGGAATGGGGAGACAAAACCCAAGGCAATTCTATACATAAATCAGTGGCCACATCAAGCTCCATGGACTGGAAGCACAAGTCTGTCCACATGGCACTGCATGAGGTCACCAAAGCTAAAGACCTCACGGGAAGAAACATTCAGGTTTTCAGGAGGCAACCCAAGGTCCTCTGGGTACTGCACTTTTTTCAGTGCTTATACTCCTTCTCTTCCTGTACAGGGAAACTGTGTCCAAATGCAGTTTCATCAATAAGAACAGAGCAGTTGCACCGTCAAACAGACTGACAAATACAGACATTGCTTAACGGAAATATATTGTGCTCATTTCTGAGAAATAAAAATGATCACACTGAAGTTTGCTTCTCTCAGTCCAGTTCTTCAAGTCTGACCTCATTTGACATCTTCATGAAAAACCCTGGTTCCACTGTAGTGTTTGTGAAGTTGTTCCAAAGGCAACGCTGAAATCTCAACATCAACAACGTATCAAATCTCTCTGTGAGACCACTGAATTACTTTTCCTTTGAGGCTTTAGAGGCAGGCTCACACCCAGCTGCTTTTGCTGACAGGACTTTTTTTCAGACCATAACCTAAATCTTTAGCCATGAAATCATTGCAGGTCTACAAAGAAGGTGCTAAACAAAACCAAGTCGAAAGTAATCCCATTACAAGTCTGAAATTCCACTAGCCATGTATGGGCATACTTCAGAACATACAGGGGCAGAACAACCTAGAGCCCCAGGATTACAAAAATGATACTGAAAAAGCTCAAAGAAGTTTATCCAGTGGCCAAAAAAAAAAAAAAAAAAAAACCAAAAAACCACACCAAAAAAAAAAAAAAAAAAAAAAAACAAAAAACCACACTCCATGAATTTAAAGTTCCTCAAATAAGCTGAACTTCTCTCAAATTCAGTTCCAAATAACTGAAACACTGATACAAAGTGTTAATATGGCCAAAGCCATTAAGAACCAACTGTGGAAAGATAATAATACTTCAGTTAAATTCTGGATGGCATACAAATAGTACTTCAAAAAACACAACTATTCATTTGTCTTCAGGTAACTTGGCAAGATTTGCAGACTCTGGATCATGAACTGTAATGCTGGCTCTTATCAGCAGCTAATTTCAGTGCATGAAGTCCACAGCCATCTTTGACACCAGAATGATTTTCACCAAACTGCTGGAATTCCTTCCTAGCATTAGGAGGTGGCTGTGTAAAAAACTGGCAAAGGGAAATATACTCCCCAGCTGGCATTTTCAATGCAATGTTTTATGACTAAGAAGTTCCAAATAGGAAGCATCCTTCTCCAGTTTTACATGCATCAGATTATCACACATAACCTTAACCAAGTAAGTTGGTTGATGAGGTGTTGCAATGTTTCAAGCACCAGGATTTAAAGCAAAATTTGCTGGCCACTGCTCTGCTGCTTGCCAAGTCATGGTACAATCACACATTTCTGGCTGCTCCTCATGGTTCAGATTCAACAAATAAGTAATACAGACCACAAATTCATGGCTTTACAGAAGAAATGCCTCTTGCTCTCCCCTCAGTGATCTACTGCTATTGTTTTCTTGTTGTATACCTAAGTTTAAAAAGTCACAGTGTACTTCTAGCCATTTTACTTTCAGGTTTTCAGATGAGTTAATAGCAGACTATTCTCTGCTACTGTAAGGAAATCAGCCATCCTTAAGATAAGCTTCCTTTTCCTGTTGTGTCTCAATCACTGGCCAGAAAAAGAACTATGAAAGCTGAAGTACACATCAGCACTGTCTGAAGTGATGAGCACAATGGGAAGGATGTCTGGACAATCACCAGACAAAGATTCTCACTGTTGATCAACTTTTGCCAATGAAATGTTTGTTGATGCATGCATATTAGAAAAAAATGACATAATATATTTAAAAGTCTGGCTTCCAAAGAAAGCCATATACTTTAAAAATACAAGTATTAAATCCTTCAGGCACACTACATATAGTAAAATATCATTATAAAAATAGATACTTTTCTAAAATTTACACTGTGTTAGGCACTGTAAATGAACCTGCTTCTCCCTGAAAAACCTGGTGTCACTGGAAGCAGTAAAGGATGGTAGTTTTATGGCCTACAGGAAAACTGACAGCTACAGCTACTTCCAAGAACTTTTCAGCCACATACTTTATCTTAAAGCTAAGGATACAACACCAAAGTCTTACAGAAGAGACTGGAACTCCTACTGAACTACAGATCCATCTACTAACCCCCCACAAAGGGAGAACTGGAAAAAGTTTACTTTTCTCTTGATTAAAATAAAAACCCTGACTTAAGAAGGACTAGTTCAGCTTCATGTAGAAAATGACTGAAGAAATCATTCTGGTTCACTGTATTTTGATTCACATTTGAACCAGGAACCAGGCAGAACTGATGGCTCAATAGCTTTATACAAGACTTAAAAATTCAACAACTTTAATCTTTTGCTAAATCTGTACTTCCTTATTTAAAAACATTTCAGCAAGTATTAGCACTGAATTTCTAAGCCTTTCATCAGTCCTGGTGGTGGCTGTTAAGACTTGTGAAGATCAACATCGCAGTTGAGAGAAACTAGAGTAATAACAAAAGCCATCAACAGCTAGCACAGCATGCTTGCTACCTACTGAAACAAGTTGCATTCTGAAGTGTATGCAGACAGTACTGCTTAAAGATATTACTGATCATTGAAAGGATAAGCATTTTTAAAGAGGTTTTTCTTCTATAAATAAAGAATATTTACATTTTTCTCAGACAGGAAACAGCATCAGGGCTTTACACTCTCTTGCCTGAAATAGAGATTTGTAAGACTTGATGCTATAGATAATCAGATTTTTCCCACCCTGGGAACTGGCTTGCATTTTTCAAAACAGCGTGGGGTTTGCAGAGCCTGGGTTTTTTTGCACAACAAAATCAATTAAAGATCTAGACAGTTTGTGATTTTTTCTTTCCAATTTCCAATTATGATTGCTGGATATGTTGCCAGAAATGGCTGGATAAGTCTACTGTAGAGATTAATATGATGCAAGGTTCTGAAGAAATCAGCATGCGACATTTGAAAAGATTACATTTTAAGAGATTACAGGAGTGAAGACAGAACAATCTTCATAGCAATCCTTCAAGAAAAGGGTTTACAGCAGTTTCATGTCTCCCTGCTACAGTCTTTAAAATCTGTTCTGCTGATGTCTTGGGAAATTCCATTTCTTCCTCAGAGATCAACGCTGGTGCACTGAGTTGTCTTGTTAGAAAAAAGGTAGACAGCATGTGTTTGGCCATTTTTTTTTTTTGTAACAGCCTCTAACAAAAAGAGCATGAGCAGGGGAAAAAAAAAATCCACATAAGGCTTTTAACAGCAGGAGTATTTCCTGGTCCATGTGTTTCTCCCGCCTTGGTGTCCAATCAATAATCTTAACATACACTGTCTTGCAGCATGCGTCTGCTTTCATATTCAGAAGGCATTACTTGCCTTTACAGCTTCAATATCAGAAATCAATGTCCTGGCTAGGAAAATCCCAAAAATCTATAAAGATAAAAAACATACCATTTGTGAGATAAAACTTTTGTAATGTACCAGTCTGCAAGATGTTTGTTGGCAGGTTCAGATATCATTTCATAGCCAAGATCATCCATCAAAGCACAGCTATTACTAAAAGTAATAAAAGCAACAGAATCCTGCAGGTAATAAAAACTCACGAGAAAGATGCTTTTGTGTAAAAAACTTCAGCAGCACTGAAAATAATAAGTTTCCAGACACCTTAGAGGAAATCCACTTAGCCAAGTCTGAGTGTCATAAACACCTGTGCTTACCTACTGCTAAAGCTACAAACCAAACACTTTCATTCATTCCAAACTTGGAATAACAACCCAGTCAGTTTTCAGATTTTTTTTTTTTAAACACAGACAGAATGTACAGATTACCTGTACTAAAATGAAATTCTTGTCACAGACAGTAGTTAGACTAGTTAGAGTAGTCCCAGATTGTTCAGAGACATTTCAAATTTGAAATTTTAACATTCAGGTCAGTTGTCAGGGACATCTTCCTTTACAAATTGAGGATAAATTGGTAACTCAGCAGATTTCCTGCAACATTCTCAGAAATATAAAACTGGGGTGAAGTTTTGGAAAGCTAAAAGATTTCATTTAAATATAGTCAGGTTATGTCTAATTCTCAGTCTCATTGTTCAACTGCTTAATGCACAAGAAATATCCAATCGGAAAATACAAATAATTAAATGTGATTTCACAGAGCCTTCAGACATGGATAAAGAACATGTCAAGTTATGTTAATCAACACACTGCCAAAAGATTAAACTTTGTGTCTTGACCATCTTCCTAGCAAGAGGTGCTGTTCTTAGCACAGCATTTCTCAAACTGGAAAGCACTATCACCAGATGGTGATAAAAATATATCAAACCCTAAGCTACAGATAGAAGTATGACCTGGGCTGGAGAAAGGTCTTTTGCTAGCACTCCATACTCAACTATTGTCAGTTACATGGAAAATACTTTCTGTAGCAGATTTACAAGTTTATTATTTCCCATTGAAGTGAAGGAATTTCACAGCATAGAAATTAACACAGTGCAAACAACTGTCACAAAGAAAGCAGAATCCACCTTGAAAGCAGCAATCATTGTGAATTTCAGCTCTCTTTGATGTACCAACCACTGATAAGGTTATACAAGTCACAGCAACTCTTATCTAGTTCTGCTAACATCACATTTGCAACCTACTCACCTATTCCCCTACTCTTACATTCCCAACCTTTTTGAGCAGCATGCTATACCCACTTACAGCTGGCTGAGGTAACCTTAGCATGAAGGACAAAATTCTATCTTAAGTCACCCACTTACTATAATTGGTGTTTCTGCCATCCTCTTATCATACCTAAAAAAAATCCACATTCAAAATATTTATTTTACCTCCATCCATAACTACTTTTACCTTCAACAGACTTTTATCTGCAAGCATGAAGTTTTTTTCAAAGAATCATAACAATAACCACTAACCTGGAGCAGTGAGATAGCTATGAAGACACCTGCAACAATGTAGATATTTCGGGGCAACCAAGCTTCAAGCGCATGGATACATCCTTTGACAAAAATCTGATCATCCCATTGACTTCTGCTCTGAATGTAGAAAGAATAAGAATATTACTTTTCTGCTCAAGTTCATTATAAGATCAATCACATGATCTAGCTAAGCTCATGTTTTGTCACTTTTGCAGTAAAGTTACACTGAAGTTTTAACCACAATTCAAAAATACACATCTGGATCAGAATGTCAGACATTGACATTTGTATCTTCCTGAAAATCCTGTTATTAGAAACATCATAGAATTAGCAGATAATAGATGGTCAAATTAGCAGGCAATATATCAGCAGAGTTAGACTATTCAATTCAACTGGTAATTGAAATGCACACTTGAAATCCAAGTCCTACCCCTTTCTGAAACGCCTTTCCCTTCACCCCTTCCCACCTGATTTCTCTACCCTCCCACAGTAGAAACTTACTTGGAACACAGGACAATGTCTACCTTGCTCTAGGTCCTAGAATTTTGAGCTGACACCTCTATCAGGAATCCCACCACATTTACAGTTTTGTCTGTGCAGGTACAGAACATGACAGACAGCACCTTACCTTCTTTCTGATATCATAGCCACACTGTGTATTCACAACTTTTTGCTGGAATGGAAAAGATTTTAAATAAAATCAATTGACTTCTACTCACTTCTGTTCACAGCAAGTTTTCCTATTTTTGTGTCATAAACATATCAGAATTGTCAGATCCAACCATTTTGAAAAGCATTTTTAGCAAAAACATAGCAGAATACAAGAAAATTAATGACAAAACAAAGGTGTGCACTAGCAAGATTATATTCTGCACCAGAAATCTCAGCTGCTTCTATCACTTGGCATTCAACTTTTCAACATGAAAACTGCACTGCCAGCACACAAGGAAAACATCTGCATTTACAAAATGCATAGTAAGTTATATTGAAATATTAATAAGAAATCTCACATTAAACAGATTCAAGCATCCTTCTGCCTCCTTAAATACAGCACCAGAAAAATGTGCAGTTAAACAGTACTGCTCCAAACTAAACTAGAAAATAATTACTGGGGAATGTGAACATGGAATATGTCCCTGACAAAGGCTTTTCTTGGCTGATTTCCAATACAACCAGAAGCCAACCAGGCATTAAATATAACTTACCAATGGCTCTCTCTCAGCACAAGGATTGCTGGATGAATTTTGAGCTGTAAGTATTCCCACTAACACCATAAAGCACTGTATGTTAGCTTCTACCTCCACATTTTGGCATCTGCTGTAAGGCTCACAGAGTTTCATAAAGTTCAATAAAACAAATAACCCATAAGCACCTAAACCTTGCCCAAACCAGGGACTGACTCATAAGCTTTAAACTTCATACATGAGTACTTTACTAATTACTGATAAACAAGCAGCAAATGGAGTTACTCCTGCCTGTCTGGCAGAGGGGTGGTGAAACATTAATTCCAACTGGGGCAAACACACTGCAGCTCTCAGCCAGGAGCAAAGGCCAGAGATCCAAGGAAACAGCACACTGGGAATAAAAAAAAGCCAGCCACAAATGATTCAGATCCAAACCATACTCAAAAAACTTGAACTCCTGGTGACAATACATTTTCAGTTAACAGGTTGCCACATTTAGACTCCAAAAGAAGGCAACAGAAACACAAAAAAAAGTTTGCTGCACATTAGGACACCTCAAAGCCCTTCAACACCTTATTCAGGAAGTACTTCCTGTCATAACTTCACAACCTCAGAGCAAAAACAAAGCTAGGAAAACTTACAGCAGGATCAGGTATACAGCAGGAAAAAGGAACGCCACACTTCTCACGACTTTTGCTCTCACTCTTGCAGTCAAAGTATATGTTAAAGTCCCAATCTTCTGGACCCTGGGCACCACAGCAATGGTTCTGCAACAGATGAATGAATTCATTCCAGAAGTTTGTACAGTGGATAAAATATCTCTAAAATACCTCCAAACAGTAAGTGTTGCCTTACAGATCTTCACCATCCCCAAGTCTGTGCAGAATCAATGACAACAGCAGAGTAAAAAAATGAGTAGACACTAACAGGGCTCTATGAAATCAAAGCAGTACATCTGGAATACTGGTCCTGGAAACAAGTGTCAGCATGTCCAGAAAAAGCATAAAAATTGCCACTTTAGATGTAATTGTCAGATACAATCAGCTACACTGCAAAAATTTAAGGGAAAGCTTTTTCTTAGGGAGCAAGGGAAAGGAGAGCAAATGAGAAAGGTCAAAGGCAGATGCATGCCTGAGAGGGCTTCCACAATGGACATCAGAACAAGCCTGGATCTCAGGATATCTTCCCTTCCTCCTGCTTTCAATACAGAAGGAAGAAAACCAGCGTATCTGTAACACAGTACTACTAGCGACAAAATATCATAATTCTATAAAAAATGACAACTTTTAAATCTATATTTTCCTAGAAGGCATCAAATAAGTGAGAGGATATGAACTTACAATTCTCTGTAGTGAATCAATGATGTTCTGGAGGTCAATGTCATCTCGGTAGGATTTAATGTTATTCTCAAAGAATTCTTTTACCCTGTCCCTCACCCAGTCTTGGAACAGGAAAGCCATAACTGCTACTGCCAGCTCCAACAGGAATATAAAGACAATTGTTCCACAGAACTGTAAAAAACAAAAGTCTTAAATTAGAAAATATGAATTCATTTTGAATGCATTCCTATACCACCAGGAACAGACACAGAACTGGGTTCAAATTTTGGTTCAGTACAAACACTGAGCACAGTGAGAATACAAGGTAAAGAAACCCCCATGAGGCAGAATTGTTATCCTTTTGTTTTTGTCACCTGAACTTGACAGTAAAAAGAGCATCACACAGTCATCAGGCACAGCAGCAAATTCAAATCTAAAGCAAAGGAAGCCTCAGTATAAACACAACCATTTAAACTTTACACCAAGTCATTGAAGTCCCAAGTTTTGCAAACATTTACAAGAAACTTTAAAGTTTTTAAAGTGATTTTGTTCCACTGCACTATATTCTCTCAGTAATTCCTGACCGACTAAGCACAATGTTAGATTCTGATATACCTACTATAACATCACTGCAGAGCAGAAAAAATTTTAAAAGGGGAGGAAGAACATACTCCACAAAGAGGAAAAGAGATAAGCTGGAACCACCCCTGCTTTCAATACCATTACTCAGAGGTTTGTCAAGGCAGCAAGTTTACCATATACTTTGTCACAAACCAAATTCTATCACTAATTATCTGGGTTTGCTCCCAGTTCTTCATCATTTGCACCTTTCACACACTTAATTTCCTCATATATTACTTACAAACTTCAGCAGGCAGATGTTTTCTCTCAGGGCTCCCACACAACCAGCAAATCCCAAAGTAAACATCACTATTCCCACCACTAAGACAAGCACCACTGGGTCCAGACCATGAAGACCAGTCACCTTTGTCAGATCAGACAATACACCCTGAAAGAAAAAAACCAGAACAGAATGTGACCACTGGAAGGATGTTATTGAGTCAGCATTCCTTCCGGATTATTTCCACATGATTCCAAATTAACTAGTTGAAAAACCCTTGAACTTGCCAACATGACACCAACAAAAAAAAAAAGTCATGCTGTAAAATGGTCATTGACACCACCAGTTTTCTTCACGCCAGCAGAGGAAATAAAGTTATAGCTAGCAATTCTTTAGTAAGTCAGTTTCTCAGGTGACATCCTCCTGGGTCTATTTGCCAAACAGAATTCCACAAGATGGTGCCAAAAGCTTAATTCTATCACTGAACATTCATTTAGTTTCAAGGCAAAAAAATTAATGTTTTATGTTAACTTGAAATGCATCAATCAGAAGGGCACTCCAATATCATGATCTAAAAAATAAATTAAGAAAATTTTTCCAATCCTAATGTTTAAGTGGGGGAAAGACATTCTAAGGACAAAGCACCTTATGGATGACATTTTAAAGAGGGGAAATAACCTTGCTTTGGTTTTCAAGGAAATAGATTTTTTCCTTTCATTTTAGTTATAATCCTTCTTGTGCCAGAGTCTTAGTAGTGCTCCTCCAAACTCTTTCATGAATATAAAAGCATAGTCTAAACACTCCCCTTTTTCACACCTGATAAAAATTCTTACACCAAAAGGAGTTACCTATTCTCTATATTTGCAATTTGTCCAACACAGGAGTAATATTTTCTTGTTAACAATCCAGAAACCACTTATCTTGACAATCTTTGCTATGAAGCCTGTCTGCCTAGACTGCTAAATCCATGTCAATGTAATGCTAACACAGTGAAAACCTTCCTTACACTTTCTAGGTTAGGTTTTAAAAAGTTATTACACCAGCTACCATTAAAATTCCATCAAATACACATAACATTCTCATGTGATGTGCAAGAACAAGCTGGAACATGCAGAAGACAGAAGGGACAAACAGACTCTTCATAAGAAGAATTTCTAGGGACACCCAGGCAGCCCTGCAGTAGTCTGAGTGTGCATCATACAACCATCAACAACACACAGAACATCTTAATAAGGAAATATTTTCACTTTCAAAACAAAGAAATAACAATATCCCATTATCACATGCCCACTATTTTTTTCTGTATAAAGTATACTCTCAAGCTAACAATGTTTAGTGTAAGAGAAAAATATCAGAGAGACTTGCAATAAGCTACCAAATTCTTTCAATAAAATGCAAATTCCCATCTTTCTACTCAAGTACCTGTTGTAGAGGACAACAGCCTGGAAAATCCCTATCACTTCTTATTTAACAGCTTACTTAACAAAAAAAAATATATCTTCAAAATACAGCATTAAAAGAAAACGTGTGCTTGGAGAAACTCCATCAGCTGAAGACTTTGATTAACAGTACTACAGTGATCCACAGGGCTCCATCTTCTTTCATAGCATGTTCCATAACAGATTGTGGCAGAGCTGTTAATTTGGCAACACCAAGACAGAGCTGTTTTTATCAAAACTGGCTGACAGGATGAAAAGAAAAAAAAAATAATTGAACTGTAGAACTCAGAATTGCCTTGCAACAGCTGGTGACTAACAGCTGAAACAGGCTATTAGAAAATGGTCCTAGTTTGTTGATAATGTGTTACCAGTCACACATTTTCATTCTTAAAAACTGTTACACCTCCCAGCTAACTAACAAACTTAGTCTACCAGGTTAACTATGAGAGTCCCACCTAATCAAACCTTGGCTCAGACCCTACAATCAAGAAACATGTCAAGATCAGACGGGCTAATGCAGCATTCTTGAACAATCAACATGCTGTGAAATCAAACACTGTGACCAGGATGCTGAAACATTCTTAACTATTGCCCGCCATCTCCCTCCCACACCCAAACTCAAAGCTTTTTGTTTTCAGATAATCTCACTTGCTCAAGCAAGGTTTTTTGGATGACAATTTCCTCTGATCAAAGCATGTTACAAATAGAAGTTGGCAGGAACTGGGCTTTACTATTCAACCTCAGATGTCACTGGTTGACAATACTTTCTTCACGTTCACACTTAATGTTTACAGCATGCTCTTTTAAAAAGAAGGTTATGGGATTTTGCCTAAGAAAAGATGTTAAGTCAAAAACCCTGAAGGAAGGAAACAAGGGAATTAATTCAGAAAAAACTCTCATCCCACCATACCCATTCTGCTAATGGCACTCCTGCCTGTGCCATCTGCACCTGGTACAAACAGGCTGCCCTTTACAACAGATTTCCTCAGGTGCACAGGAGTGCAGCCTGATACCTGCAGTCACTGTCAGACATTCTGCAACAAAACTCACACTTCAAGTCTTTCTTTCAGTCACACGAACAGTGACTTATTTCTCTGTGCTCCTGAAGTCCCTCTAAGCAACAGTCTTGATCTGAAAACTGACTCTTCCCTCTCCATTTATTTCCCATCAATTTGCTGGAATGAAGTTAGGCTGACTAGACTCTAGTCTCCCAGATCTTCCTTTGTATCTTCTTTGAAATCATTTCAACAACAAAATCTGTTTCCCTGATAAGAGGGCTCAGTGTTACCTTTTTTCTAACACTTGACAATAATTCACTCTTCATGGCTCTTGCAGTATCTTTTGACAGATATTGACTCCTAAATTTTATGCAAGTTAACTTTTACATGACTGTTCAGAATAACTAAAGTTAGTTACAATATCATAAGGATAGGCCAATTAGATACACCAGTTAGAGAAACTGGATCCTTATCAAATATCAGGAGTCAGGAGGGCAACATTTTTCCATGTAGTATTCTCAACACTTCTCACAAACCAGCAGTCTCATTTCAATGTGTTATCAGCCAAAAGAAGAGCACAGGATTTATAGCCAGAGAAAAAAGACTGCTGAGGAATCAATCTGAAGTGTATTTCTAAGGCACAAAGAAGAGACAAAAATCAGAGAAATTAAATGGAGCTAATGTACTTCATGTTGTGGTAAGAGACAGGATGTTCAGAACTCTTCCATCACCTGTAGTTTATCATTGGGTTTACCACTGCAGCACAATTTCTGCTATGTTTTTCTCCTACTTCCCATCTATTGTTCACCAAGATGTTTATCTGTAAAATACAGGCACTATTGGCTGAAGAATGGCACTGCTCTGAAAGACTGAAAACATAGCACAGCACAACTGATATAAAAAATAACAAACAGATTTCATGAGCCATTCAGAAGCTCAAAACCACAGGAAAGGCTTTGAAGCATTTATTTGCAAGATAGCACAGAGAGCAGAAAGAGCTCAGGCAGAGCTTAAAAAAAAGGAGACAGAGTCTGCCTTTGCCTTTTAGTAATGTCAGGGTACCATAAAGCCAGTTTGGCAAATGGAGATATTAGTCTCCAACCACATAGATGCTATGTGCTTGTCTACAAAACAGAAGAATGAACATTAGAAAACACAAATTCAAGGCAAGTTTAACATCTGCCTTAAAGGGTTGGAAAGAAAATTATTTTGTAACAAAATAGGAGGCAAATGCATTTGTGTGTTGAGATAAGTTGCTTACTATATAGCTACAACAGCCATAATCTATGAGAACATGCACAAACACACAGGGAGCAGGAAAATAAATACCTCAGAATTAAAATAACCATAAGACTCACTTCCAAAAAGAGCAATCTCAGAACCTCCACCTGCATGTGGACAGCTGCTGTGTGCAACCACTTCAGTTAAGGAAAAGTGAACATATGATGGCAATTGATGTTTTACTACTTAGTGGCACAACTGAACAGCAAGGGCACCTGCCCCCCACTCCTGATTGAGATGCAATCAGTGAATCTAGTCAGGGTCACTTTCTCCTACTGCTTGAATTCATTAAACCTTTACAGCCATTCCGTGGGGGGAACCATTCATTTCCATACCTGTATCATTTTGTTCTCTTGTAACAGGAGAACTCTGAGTACACGTGCACACAGCTTCCTTCAGCTGAGGAAGCTTCTTAGCTACAAGAAACCTTTGCTAAAAATAAGAGTTTAGCTACATCATGTTCCCCAGTTTTGTTCCTCTACATGGAAACACAATCACTTAAGCACTCCATGAGGAATAAAGTGGACAACAGAGGGCCAACAGACTGAGAGCATCTTTCTGAAGTATTTCAAAGATGCATGTTTAGATTTACTGGTGCTTTTTTAAATATAAAGACAGCTCATACCACTCACAAATAGTTGTTTGTAATAAAAGGAGGTGAGTAGAGAAATATAAATTTTAGAAAACATGCTTTTGAAAGAGAACCTGTTCATAAAGGCTAAATTCTCCCTCTTCTTACAAGTTCATAAAAAAGCTCTGAATATCAAAGGTCACAGCATAACTCCTGATCAGGGACAAGAAGTTAATTCCAACTAAACGCAGCTTAGATTATTTGAACGTGTTTCTGAGTTTAGATACTACATTTAATTTTTGCTGCTTCCTGAGGAAATAGTTTTACTGGAGCAGGAGGGGCAGTCACTGAAGTAAATTTCTATCCTTACCTTTTCACTCCATGCCCACAGACCAGCTGCAAGGAAGGCCACTCCAGCTAAAATTAAAAAAAAAAAAAAAAAAAAAAAATCAGATGTACTCATCAACCACATTCTCAAAAAACTTAGCTAGTAGTATATAGCTCAAATAAAACAAATATTGCCTGTAATTTGAGACAATAGTAATGTTGTCCTCCCCGTAAGTCAATCTCTTATAAAAATTATTTGAAGACCATTTATTCCACAACATTTATGCATTTTATAAATTACATTTTTAAAAGTATTTTAATTTGATTCTTCATGATTACTCAAGAAGCATATAGTGTTAAACAGACAATCCCACAGAGCAGCAAGTGGGAGTTATCCTGTCCCAATAACTTGCTATAAAATGTCTCCCTACCCATTAATGAAGATGTCAGAGTATTTAATGCATTTTGAGGTTATTTGCTATTTAGTCAATAATAGTACCATACTATGGCTATGACAGTAGCCATGCTTGCTCCTTGTAACTTCTCAGAGTCAAGGCTCTCTATATTAGCCTCTTCTCTGATTAGATACAGTTTGTCTTCTGAATTCTTACTGTGTTTAAGCCCATCTGAATCAACCTAGATTAATGGTCCATTTGCTTACTTCTGATAAGCAACAAATCTAACTTACAACAAATCCTCCACTAATTCACATTTGTATAATAAATACTTCTGAATTATGGCCACTCAAAGTTCTAATATTTTATTCCCTTTCTTCAATGCTCAGGCAACAACCAGTAATCAAACTAAAAAGACTTCTCCATAACCCAAGGGCAGCCCTTCCTCACTACCTCAAAAGCATTCAACCCTGTAAGGGGCCTTATGGCTCTCTACAACCACCTGAAAGGAGGCTGTAGGGAGGTGGATATCAGTCTTTCCTCCCACATAACAAGCACAAGAGGAAATGGCCTCAACTTGCACCAGGAGAAGCTGAAATTGGATATTAGGAAACACTTATTTCCTGAAAGGGTTATCAAGCATTGGAGCAAGTGGCTTAGTCACCATTCCTAGACATATTTCAAGGATGCACAAACATGGCACTTAGGAACACGGACTACCTGGCAGTTTTGTCAATGGCTGAATTCAATCTTAAGAAACCTTTTCCAGCCTAAATAATTCAATAATCCTGTAGAAAGCTCTGAAGTTGCTCCACAGTGCCAAGCCTTACACGCACTGAAGAGTAAATTCAACAACTAAAAAAACACTTCCAAGAAGGAATCCTTTTCTCTGGGAAATGCAGCATCTCCCATGAACTAAATGGGCCTCGCAAGCAATTTTCTACAGCATAGGCAAAAAGCAAGAATGGAACCCTCTTACAGTCACACAAGAAAACAGATATGGGAGTGTAAAATACTGTTGGGCTCATGGGCTGCTTGTCCTAAGATCACTCAGGGCAAGTGAAGTTGGTTCTGGGTTTATTCTGCTGGGCAGAGTGAGGGAAAGCAAAGCCAAAAAGGGCTGCAAGCATCATACATACTATTCTGTAAAAATTAGATTATGTTAGACCCTTCTGTCTAGGCAGGAATTATTATATGCCACATTCTGGATCTTAAAGATTAAGCAACCAAAACCACCACTGATACGTGGACAATGCAGTGCTAAATAAATTCCCAGATGTTGCTTAATAAGCAATAGCACAATGACTACTCACCTTGGACTCAATCAGTTAAGAACATCTAAAATGATCATCTGGATCAAAACATAGCTTGAAAAATGCTATTAAAGAACACATCAATATAAACAGAATGTTGACCCAGATCTTAACCCAGTGACCCTTCTGATCAAAAAAGCAGGGAAAACAGTCAGTAATTAAACTTGTATGTCATTAAGTTGCACAGTGCATGTAATTGATGCATCCTTCATCCTTTTCACTCCAAATGCTCCAGGAATGCTGGGAGACAAATGAAGACAGCTAGTATAATTTGCAGTAATCAAGGTAAATTACACAGACAGCTGGAGCATTGGAAACTTTCTACAGAAAATAAAGTAGAAAAAAATAATTGGGAAGACATATTCCACTCTCTGTATACAAATTAAGGGTACTAGAATACTAATATTGTGCTATTGAATTTGTAAATAGGGTGACCTCTTCAGACTCTGCCTTTCATTATAATTACCTTCTTAATTAAATTGTATTGAATTTTTGATTAAGTAGATTTTTCGCTACCATGCATTATTCTCACCTTTGAACATGAACTTTGCTCTCATGTTTTTACAAAATGTTCAGTTTCAAGAAACTATACTATTTTTGCAAAGCTATTTCCATAAGCATCTATGCAAACTATCTACAAGTAAAATAGTTTATCATAAGAAAAAACCTTATTTTTGTTAAACCAACGTGGATAAATCTAGAACTTAATTCAGCTAAGACAAGTCATTTGTAATTTTCACTAGAAGCAACCAAACCGGATACATTAAGTTCCTTCAGCAAAAATCCAGTAAAGTATGATGTACTTGCAGAAGAAACAAAGTCATCAGCCACTGCATTGAAGGTTCAATTACCAAAACAACCAATTTGTAACTAAGTAAAATAGCAGTGAAATTAAAAATGAAATTAAATCCTTTTGCTTTAAGGACAACGTGTTAAAGTACCTCACTGAAAACCATTGTAGAACACACTGCAGTGATCCAAGGAGCTCAGAAGTTGGTGTGATTGAGCATGCCCAGAGTTCTACAGAGAATCAGCCCCAGGAAAATACCCTCTCTAACACACTTGCACAAAGGCATCCAAGTGATGGCTATGAGGCAGAGCAGGGAACTAATCCGGCCTAAACCGAAGGCCAAGTTTTAAACCTCCTTCAGCTCACTGAACTAAATGGCTGACTGAACTGGACAACAGGCAATTGAGAAGGAGGATAACCAGAAGTGTTCCCAAGATGAGAGTAGGCTAGTCAACTACTTCAAAAAAGCACAGCATTTTGAAATTTGCCTTTCACCAGAATCTGAATGACATGTCAACAAGAACAAACTGGATTTCCCAATTCACTGCTGTGCTGGAGAGTCCTTTAAGCCATACACTGCATGAAAGGTTAGATGGAAACATTCTCAAAGCAGCTCAATTGTGCCCCTTTGAACAGGAAGCTGAAACACTATTTACCAGTATTTGCTTATTTCCTGCTTTAGAACTGATAAATCAACTTTAACATATTGCATCAAACTGTAGGCTCTGCTCAGATGCACAATGCTGATGCCAACTCAGTGACACTGTGCTCAAATTACCACTTTTAAACATTACTCATTTATCCATTCCCAATCACACTTTGAATTCTTAGGATTCCTGTGACTTGCTTTCAGAATCACACTGAGAAAACAGGGCTGGTTTGTTTCTCAAATGTAGGCAGCAGCTAAGTGACTCTTACAAGACAACTCTTGCACACAAACTGACTGTGGGTCAGTCTGTCTCTAGGTCTGATCAGCAGCAATAGGAATTGCATACAGTTTTTGTATACTCTTACAGAGAACACATTTCCCACTCCCTGGATAATCCTATTTTACACTGCAGCTCCACCCATCCTAGAGCAATCAGCAGCCTGCAGCCCTTCCTTCCCATCCTTGTCTCTTCAGAGACTCTTCCTCTCAGGGTCAGGAAACCACCTGGTGGTACATTCTCTCCTCTTCCTGGCACACCACTGCTGTTTCAGAAGTTCATTGAAAACATCATATGTAGCAAAGCCAAGAAAATCTTATGTTAACCTGGGTCTTCTCTTACTTTTCAAAGAGAGAAACTCAGAATTCTTTTCCAGAACAGAAGAGAATTTTCCCCCCTCATCACCATATTCAGGGCAAAATGCCACATCTCCTATAGGATGAGTGACAAATTCTGGTTTTGTCTCAAATAACCCTTAAGAGTCACACACAACTACAGACCTTAAGATAAATCCAGAAAACAGTAGCTAAAAAAGCTGTTCTACCTTCTCCTCTCAATTCATGGGAGACAGTTCATATGCAACCTAAAAGGCTCTGGAAGAGCACACATGCAATCCTTCACTTCACTGAAACAGCCCCGGCCCAGCTGAGGTGCAATCCTCAGCAACCCCAAAGCAGCAAGCACCAGAGCTTTCACACAAAAGCTCACTCAACTGCACAATGACTCAGAACAGAAAGATGCCAAAACCCAGCTCTTCACTTGGCATTGCTGCAGTCTTTAAATTGAACCATGACAAATGAAGTTATTTGACAAAAAGTAAAAGCTCCCAGGCACAAAAAGGTCCAGCCTTCTTATCTTGCTCTCTGCAGGGCTATCTTAATGGCTGTACTGCCTTATCACCACTCATTAACAAGTGTGTGCTTGGACAAGCTAAGTCCTGTGAGCATGCTCAAAAAACAAGATGGAAACAAAGTAATGGCACATCAAAGTTATGCCTAGGCAGAGTCTTCCTATGGCCTCCATTCCCTTTCTTAAAAGAATAGGAGAGTGATACTACAAGCCAGCAGTGCACAACTAAAAGCCAGAACTTTCTATTCCCAAGTCACTCACTTAAGAAAGACTTCCAAAGAGTAAAGATTTACAAATTTCTAAAGGGTGATTACACTGAGTTTGCCATTACTAATCATATTTGCCCTCTTTGAGTTCAATATTTAGTTTCATCCCAATCTGTATGAACTGTATTTGAAGTATGACACAAACTGCAGTAACCACTCAGTGAAAAGTTTAAAAATTCTGGTAACTATTATATCATCACATGCTTTAAAGTTTATACAATCAATGATATATTTATAGAGCTACAATGGGAAAGTCAACATTTACCTTTAATAAGTATGACAGAAGGACAAATGCAACTATTTACATGCACATTACCTGGTTTGTGTATAAACTGCCCTGAGTTAAAACACAGGAGATATCTAGCAGCTTATATGGGCAAAAGGCCCTCTGACATCTAACTAAATCCATCTCTCATCCGCCTCTGGAGCAGCCATGCTCACTAACAAATGCTCACAAACAAGTTCCCAGAAACACCAAGGAAAGTAAATCAAAACTAACATTCCCTCCTCAAATGCTGCTTGTGAGTTATGGTTATATTTCCCCTTCTGATCCTGTAGTCCTTCAGCTCTTTTAAGGCACACAGAAAATTTACTCTGTTTCACAAATGATAAATTTGCAGTCATCCCAGCCAGCAGATTCCACAGCCTCCTGAATCCTTGTGTCAGCTAAATGATTCATGGATTGCCTATAGGGGTGTCTACCTTCAACATTTACATAGCTTGTTCTACAACTAAAGGTGCCAAAAATCTTATCAAAAGAGCTGTAGCTGCACATCATTTACTAGGTCAGCCTGATAACATCAACAGAAGCATCAGACCCTTTTGTTGAGGAAGCTACCAAGACTACAAGTACCTGCTCAGAAAGCTAATTCCTCCAGCCCACAGATCAGCTGAAACATATATGTTGTATTATGAATTCTCCTCAATGTTTTTGCATCTCTTTAAAAGTTTTTCTTTAAAGAACAGAAAAATCTTTAGATCTTCATCATTCATCTCATGAGAATACAGTTTTTAAAAAGTGAAAAAAAATGTAATGACTGCAGAGAAGAAAAAAGATACAAAATTGATTCCTGTGGGGGGAAAAAAAAAAAAAAGGGCAAATTCCTGATAGTCTTCTTACAGGGAAGACAAATTTCAGTTTTTAAAAGGTTCTCAGAAACAGTCATAGACCCCACTTCATGAGACACTCACTAGAAAAAAAGCAGAGGTCTAGAAGAATCCTAATACACTCATGAACAAGAGTGACAATTTCTCACATATCCCACCATAAACTGCTGAAAAGCATCCACACTGCTATCAAGTGATTTCTCTGAAATCCAGAACAGTTTGGCAAGTATCACTTCTCACTGTGCCACACTCCAACAGGTACATGGGAATTGTACAATACAGAAGAAAAGGAACTGCAGAGCTGGTGCCTTGTAAGCAGAATTTTCAACCTGTTGAAGGCATCTTCAGTTGCAGCACAAAATATCATCCCTAATGAACAGTTGCACTATGCAATATTCTAGCAAATTAACTCTTAATAGAACAAAAGTTTCTACACAATTTTTCTGCCCTGGTATCCACACAAGACAACTCCCCTGTGGCTTAATGCTACAGTACCATGTTAGAGCATTGCATTAGTAAACAAAAGGTGGTGACAGTAGCAAAGAGTCCTGTGATTTTTCAGCAACTTTACTGCTAGCACTGGACAAGTCACTGTATCTGCACTTTTCCAGGACTATTCATGCCTTTCCATGACTGCAGTTCCTAGGACTTGAGGTGAAATCTCTTTAATACTTGACCTGAAAGTTCCAAAAAGAATTATTGAGTTTGACTTGCTTCCTCAGCTTCCCCTCACAGACATCTTAACTTTTTCTAGTGCAACACTATGCACTAACCTTTAATGGGCATTCCTTTCCAAGGCAGGTGCTTCATTAACCATCATACATGTCTAAAAGCACTCATCTATTACTGTACCTTTTCACACACAATTCTAAACAAACACTATAGGCAGGTTAGTCCATAGCTAAGTATTTCAAGACTGTATCAGACAATTTAGGTGCCCAGAGAGCATGACATGTGCTGCCAGCTGTTGACACATCTGACAAAGCTCTTTTCTTCTCCTCTGCATAGCATATTTACAGCTACATCACCCAACAAAGATCAAAGATGATCTGAAAGGAAACATTATAGGAGGATTCTTTTAACAGGGAAGGAACTTAACATGGATAATATGGATACTGAGTCCTCATACTTACAATAATAATTAATCTTTTGGGATAAGCTTCTTCAACTGCAAAATACCTGGGGCATACTACCCATCAGTTTCCTGCCTTCAGGCAACAATTTCAGCTTGTTCTCTTCAACAGAGCCATGAAGTTAATGAAACTTAGCTATGCCTAAACTATTTCAGCCTCTACATTTTATACTCACCCAAAAGACAATGTTGTAGCTGAAGAGCAAGTATTTGTACCAACAGCTGACTTCTGCATTAGAATATCGGTAATAGTGCATCTTCTACAGCACAGCGTCTGCACAGGAGAGAAAGGATGACAGCATTAGATAAAGATTTCATGAACAAAGGGGGTTTTTCCCCAGGTCTCTCTTGCTCTGTTGATCTGTTGAGAAAGGGAGTACAATACTGTTATTTTCAAACTCAGCTCAAACTTCCACTAACCCTACACTTCCTCTCAGTATCTGTTGCTCTACAATCTTATCTTTAAGCATCCTAATGCTGTAACAGGGCTGGCACACCCACAAAGGAAACTCACTATACCTAGCCTAGGAAGATCCACATCAGCAAGTTAGCACTCATCTGCCTTCTCACTCTTTCAAAACCATTTTACTTCTGCAGATGGCTGCTTCGACTTATCCACAAACCCTGTGGATTGCACATCCAGCAATCCAGCTAGCAGGATATCCCAAGTGGTTACTGGAATCTCTCAGTGTCTGTGGATTGCTAAATACAAAAGGTAGTTGTACCCAGCTCTTCCATATTTGCATATTCCTTTACCAGATCATCTCCTGTAAGAGGTTTTATTCTCAAGAACTAAAATCCCACAACTGAAAACCCATCTGCTCTGTGAAGTTTGGTTTGCTTCCTTACACACACACCAGCCAGATAAGGTTCAGCCACAACTCCCACCTCTGCAGAAATGCCATGCATAAGAAAAACAGAACAAGCTGTAAATTCAGAGCAGGAGCGAGCACTTGCACAGCCCTCACATCCTGGACAGCTGAGTGTTGCCTAAGACAGATGAGCAGCATTTCAATCCTCCACTTCCTTGAGGTAAATGTCAGTGAAAGGTTTGCAAAGGCAAGGAAACAAGAATGCAGAATTTTCAAACACCTCCTAACTAGGAACATGTGCTGTGCCATCCCAGTCACTCACAGACAGCATGCAAAAACCAAACCTACCCAGTCAAGTCTGAAATCCAGACCATGGAATGGACAAGTGAACTGCACCACATCCACAGCTATGAGAAGGTAAACTAGGGTTTTTGGGGCTGTTTGGTTTTGAGGGTTTTTTTCCCTCGAAAGGAATCTGCACCTGAGTATGAAAAACACTCCCACTTACAGAAGAAACCGAAGTTAGCTTTGAGAATCCCATCCAATACAGACTAGAGTGTAAATTAAAACTTGAGCTTGATATTTCTGGAGTTCCAATGTTGATTTCCATATAATTTTAACCAAACACTGAAGACAAGTTTTCTTCCTTCACTTTATAAATTCTAATGTGCACAGTCCATTTACAGCAAGAAACATTTAACTTTTGTTAAAGCAAAGGAAATTGTACTTTATGGCAATATAGCCAGTGACTGGAAAGGACCTTCTACATGTGGCCCAGTTGTACCACATAAAATGAGTTTTGCAACTTAGTTACTGACTTTTGCAACCCATCCAATGTTACAGACAAAATTTAGGAACCTTTACAACTGTTATGAATCATAGCAAAGAACTCTTGCTTAAGCACCATTCTCCTGCTTATCTAAGTCCACAACTGAGTGAATACAAGAAAAGGAACAAAGTTTGGTTTTCCCAACTTAATTTTGGTTTCTAGCTCCAAACAACAATTTCTATTTCAACAATCACTATGCATACACTTGTCCAAATCAGTCAGCCTGATGTGCCCAGGCGAGAGATGAAAAAGAGGGTACAAGAACAGAATCCCACTAATCTGAGCAGAGGCCAAGACTCCACCTGCACGAGTGTAATCCCATTTTACAGCAGTACACTGGCTGCCAGTGCAGTATATTCATGCATATTCTCCAGATGCAGACACACTGAGGCTTCCATCACGGTTCTGCCTCCTCCCTGTGAAAATCAGGAACCTGGTAAAAGACAGGAGCAGCAACTGCAAAATGCACAAAGAGCATTGCTTTTGGTGCTGCTACATCTACAAAAGAGAAGCCAGCAGGTTGCATTTAGCTAGCACATCATTAAATTCCACAAAAATGAGGTTCTGATAGACAAAGAGGTTTAAAATATTATCTGAGGCAAAAAGGCAAGCACATCATTTCAGGACATGAAGTACAAACATTATTTGAAGACTTACTTTTTGTTAGGTTACCCTCCCTGGCACTGCACTTGAATATAAGTTCAACTGAATATAAGTATAACTGTTCAGCCCCAGCTTCACTGAAACTATTCACAGGAATGAGAGCATTAAAAATATTCTTATTGATAAGCATTACTCCCCACCTACCTCACTGTTTTTACCATCAGCTTGCAAGACATTTCTCCATGCTTCAAACAACTGCTAAGATGTCAATCACACTACTTCAGCAGAATGAAAAAGCAAAATACTTTTTTCAACATACACACTTCTAAATGCTCAGAAATGATGGGGGATTGTACTACTAGTACTAGCAAGAAGCTGTCCTGTAACAGCACACAGCTCCTTAGACAGATATTAGCTTCCAAAACATCTGTCTCTCTTAAGAGCTGATTTGGTTTGCTCTGTGCTTTCCTTCATCAGAATTCTTTTGGTGGTTCTTGACAGACCACTGAACACTGTATGGCTGGTAAGGGAGTAGCATAATATATCTGTGTAGATAAAGTGCAGGTTTGTGATTTTTTTTTTCCCCCCAACACTACAAACCAATGAAGCAGTCCACTCAAGACTACACAGGCAGCTTCCCCGTGTTTATACTAAAAGCAGTCATGTTTCCTAACACAGAAGGCATCTGTTAGCAGTCTAGAAATCTGCTATGTCAGTAATTCACTCTGCTCACGGCACAGGCTGCATAGCTACGGTTGGGCAACACTAAAAACACTTGGAGGATTAAAGCAGTATGTGGGCAGCACAGGCTAATAACGTTCTCCACTGTGTTTCAGACAAAGCAAGTCACATTGTGTCAGCTGACAGTTATCACCCACTCACAGCAACACGAATTTCTAAAAATTAAATGCAGAGCACTGCTGCTTTGGTAGAATATAGTTTTGTCTTGGTGTTTATAGCTTTAGTGAGAGGGGAAAAATGTAGTCATTTATCAAGAGGCTACTGCCATTTCCAAAGCTTTTCAACACCCACAACTCCACTCTTACCTTCAAAATGCTACAGCAGTGACATCCTTATGCATATTCCTAATTCTCATAAAACAGAGAATGGGATGTATTAACTAATCTAATGTAGATATGCAGAGAAATCCTCATGCATAAGATGTCAAGTCTAGAACAACTGAAAGTAAGTTTCCACATTCAGGTCCAAAAATTCTTTTAATCCTCCAGAGACATTTACTTTACAAGGCAGACCTAAGTCACACTGAAGTTCCAAGTTCAGCCAATACTGCCACCGTATAGAGAGTTCTGATCCCCTTCCCTGCTCCTCCTAAAATCCCCAACCATCAATCAACCTACTTATTCAGTGGAGCAAACAGCAACACAGCAAACCACTAGCAAATCTTCAGCTCAATCCTGTAATCTTGTACCACGCACCAAGAAGTAAGCAGTTTTAAGCCTTCCAATCTCCCTTGCCAGAGGATAAACAAATGCTGTCAGTGCAGGGCAGTCAGGGGGTGGCAGGAGAACAAGGATGGGACAGGAAAAGCAGTGGCAGCTTGAGTGTGCCCATGGAAACACAGCACCCCTCTAGTGCAGGCCTATACCAGCAGCACACCTGAAGTCAACACACAGAAACAGATGAAGCTGGGGGAACGGGGGCACAACTGAGGCAAAAGGAAAAGAAATGTCATTTGCCAAGCTGTTAGTTTCTCCACCACTGTTCATCAATACAAATCATTACATCTACTTGAAGCTGGAAAAGTAAATGGACAAAGAAGAATATGCTGAGGAGAAAGTATTTTAAAAATACTGTACTTTGGTGTATGACTTGTTTTGATATGACTCAATTCCATTCCATCAAGACCAAATCTATATCGAAATCACTTCAACTCAAGACAGTGTAATTAAAAACAATTCTCAATCTTGGAAATTGCTCAATCATTAGGGGTTTTTGTGAAAGTAAAAGGCAGCCTAATCCCTGACCAGGCAAAATTCAGAGATATTCTTAGGACCTTCTAAAAATGGAACAACTAAGAGGCACTATAGACTGCTCTTTCCACATCCCAGAGAGAAGCTGACCACCAAAGGGGTCCCAATGTTCAGAACAGTATCCAGGTGCTGGCCTTCAAATCTTCACACGAAGGGGCTGAGCTGGTACAGCAAAAAACTGATAAACTGACAGGATCTGATGCTCTTACAGGCTAATCTGCTCCTGGAAATAGACAGTAGTCCTGCTGATGACTCAGGAACTCCAAGCAAATGTGTCATTTTGCAATTTTGTCTCCAAGGAACTCATACTAGGGAGTCAAAAAGAACAGACAAGCTTCTCTTATAGAATACAAGTAGAGTTTATTTAGTTCTGCTGCAGTTCAGATGAGCAGGGAAATACTTGCTCATTCTTAGAAGAAATCTGAGGATTAACCAATAAAAAGAGTATTTTTTTTAACCTGAAAGACTAATGATGAAAGACAGATATCATTAATAGGTTAACTGTCTTTCATCAGAAAAATAATGGAAAGTAACAAATTTCAGGACTCAATGAAAAAAAAAAAAACAACACATGGCCAAAGCCACACGGAATTTAGGACATCATCTTTTGAGACCCTTATTTTGTACTGTGCTGAAGAGTCAAAAAATATTTCAAGCAGAAGTTGATCTACCGTAAGCACAAAAAAACAATCCCTCAGAGAAGAGCAAATCCCCAACCTATTGGGAAGGGTTTCATGTTTCAGTGACCACGGTTTAACCTATTACTGCATCACAAACCACAACTTAGGAAATCTTGTCAGAAACATACACCAGTGTTTCCAAACTCCAAACAAGGAAGCAGCAATTCAAAAGAGCTCCACTCCAGGTCCCTACACCTCACATTCCTTATGCTGCACTTGTGGCCAAGCCACTACTTCTCTGTGGATGAGCTGCATCCAAAACACCATGTAAATGCCCAGAACTCAGTAACATTCACAAAGTGGACACTCCACATTTTTGGGAATAAGCTACATGGTCATCAAGACCCTCTTCTGAATTCTCCACTTAACTAACATCACCAATCCTTTGGCATAAGGGATCTACACTGCACAACTGTAATTCAAGGAGCTGTTCAAGCTATGATTCAATATTTTCAGCTCCATTTGATTTCTTTAACAGAACTACATTAAAGACTTGCAAAAGGCAAGCAGAATTCACTACTGCTCCCACGGCAATTCATAAGCTGCAACAGAGGACAACAGCAATTCTACCAATTACTTTTCACTATTTTTCATCAGGAAGCTACAAAAGATACCATTGGCTGGCCCTGCTTCCATGTGAAGAAGTATTTACTCCTACTCAGAAAAAGAAAAAAAAAAAAGGCAACTACTAATATTAAAAAAAACCCCCACAAAACAGAAGTTCCAAAGATGCCATACAAACCTGTCAGAATGCCGGTCAACGACACTGCACAATGGAAGTCTTGACAATGTGAATTCAAACTACAAATATTTTTAGTTATTGAAACTAAGGAGAGGCACAAGTCAATTATCCACAGAATTTTACTAGTTTATGCTAGTTCTGCCCCACTGACCTCAGGTTCATTGAAGTAGTAACTGAACAGACAAGGTAGCTTCTGCTTCAACATACAGAGGTGCTCAACAAAGGTATCAACTAAAAGGCAAGGATCTCTTACCTAGTTCAAGGAAAATCTGCTCTAAGCAGCTGACTGCAAACAAAGCACATACTCCACATTCTGACTGAAACGTGCAAGACATGGCACATGAAAGAGAGAAAAGGAAATATTACATGTAAACATCTAAAAGTCAGCAGCTTTCCAAGGAGAACACAGTAGAAGAGACACAGATCCTTTTGGAAGATATCCATCACCTTACTAATATTTAAGAAATACAAAGAGCAAGAGCACAGGATGTAGGGCCTTCACTGACCATATCCTCAGAAATACTATCAGATAAAACTCTGGAGTTAAAGTCCAGTTGGATTACACCAAAGTAAGTGAAAACAACACTAGATATTATCACTACAGTTCAACATTGACATCTTAGAAAAACGTTTTGTGTCTATGAAGACTTTCTTTAGTTATTGACCAGTTTCACCTGAATAGTATCTTGCCTGTGCTGCAATTTATTCACTATACGCAACAAGCCACAAGTCATGCTTTGCTTTTACTTCACAGCAAGTTCAGGTATTGGGAAACACATAGAAGCCAGTCAGTCATTCTGAGCAGGAATTTATCCACCCCAGGGTGCAAAACCTGTCAGAACAAGCAACAAGAATAATCTTAGTTGACCCAAACTTCTCAGATGCTTTCTACTACCTCTCATGAGAGCAGATACACACCCACTCGCTGTAACAACATCAGTTGCAAGGCAAAACTCAGTCTTAATTTAAAAGAAGCATGTAATTTGATTTTTTTCCCCTTCTAAGAGAAGGTTTTGAAGCCTTACAAAGCAAATATCTTATCTGAGGAGCCAGAACTTCCAGTTTGAGGAATATTTTTATTTCTATTTAGTAATCCAACAGTAACAGAACCTATTTCATATACTTTTTCTGCTTCCTCCCATACCTCCACACAGACCAAAAGTCTTCAAGCACAGAATGGGCCCCTCCATTTGCTATACCACTTCATAGCATTAAAAAAAGGCAGGAAGCCACAAACTTTCTTTGCTGGCAAATACACTCTTTCTTCAGAGAACATCCTAAATTCTTATATATATAGTGACTTTGCACCACTTCCAGGAATGCCACTTGGTCAGTCTCCAGTTGCGTTTCAGTCTAAAAGAATATAACTTCATTTTTTCATAAGAAAAAAAACCCTGAGAGACTCATTATAGCAATATACAACAAAGAAATGATGAGCATATAATTTGCTTTGGGGTTTGTGGTTTGTTTTCTTGAAAATGTTCCTTGCTTTGGATATAATGTGCCATTTGTCTACATCCACACCATATTTCTTAGCCTTCACACCAAATATTCCTATATATGAATTTATATACAGAAACATATATATTACACATAATAAAATGAATATTTATTTTAACAGTGGAAATCTGATCAAGGTATTTCTTAGTTAAAAAAATTAAAAATTCCAGGGTTCAAATCTGATCTCTAGTAATGAGCACACTAAGAAATGACTGCAGTATCTGGATAATACCAGTTACATTCACCATTTGTTTTGTTTAAACAATACTGACTCCATGTCATGGAAACAAGACATGGAGTTCAATCCATAAAATCCATTTTTTTTCCTCCCCTCCTACCCCAATTACCAGGGCCTGTGCTTTCAACACCAGAACACTCATCTTAAATGAGGCACCAGAGAATACTACTTTTTGGGGAAAGGCATGGAGGGTTTGGGGACACTGCTCTCAAAGCTTTCTTTTGCTGCCCTCCACCTCCAGCAACTGCATTCATAACACAACCAGCACAGTCTCATTTTACTTGCCAAGGCTGACAATCACCAGCTTACAAACCACAAGAGAAAATGGCTCTCTGGCCACGTAGACAGCTCAACCACAATGTAATTCATCTCTTTACCTCCCTTCTGGTAAAGCAGCACACTCTTGAAACTTGCAAAACCCAACAAGAAGATAAACCTCTGGGGCAGCACCAGAAAATCTGAAAGATGTGACAAAACAGCCTTTACCAATGTCTCACAATCCTAGCCACTGCCAGCTCTTCATCTGAATAAATGTCTCAGCCCGAATACACAGCAACAAGTTAATGCTTCAGGAGTTACAGCAAGTAGGCTGGCAGAGCACCCAGCACATGCTACCACACCACAGTGAAAAGATTAAAAAGACAAAAATCAATGCTGCTTCAGGACAAGCCCATGCTTGAACAGCTCCAGCCCTTCCCCCCAAAGCCACTGCTCTGGCAGGTCATGAGAAAGCCTTGACCGGCTCGCCCAAAGTCTCTGTATCCGCCCCGGGGAAGGAGGAAAAACAGGCTTTCCACCTCTCCAGATGATGCCAAGAACAACACTGCCATTTAGAGATCAGAGCAACAAAGGCTGTGAAGGGACAGTCAGTGCTCCTTCCAACACAGACCTCAGTCTCTGCAACAGCTAATTACAAACACGCCAGCAGAATTAGAAGGTGCAGAGCTTAGACACAAATACTTCCTAACCTGGGCCTTCAGCACAAATGAGAAACATACCTCCTGATGGAAAAAATGTGACAACACAGGAAACTGCCATCTGAATGGGCTGAGAGTACAGCATGACTGGCTACACAAGCAGCACAGTTCAGATAAAACAACACTACAGCACTGAACTGCACCTTCCCTTCTCACCTGCCCCAGCTGGACAGGCTCTTTCAGTTAAACACTCCTGTTTTGCACTCCTGCAAAAGTGACACAAATGCTAAAACCACTTTGTCAAAATATCCTTTGCAAGCTCAGCACAGTGGACATTTAGCAAAGTAAGGTGCCTTGTTGTCTTCCAAGAGTCATCTCACCAATTGCTTTCCAAGAGTCCTCTCACTAATTGCCTTCCATTAGTTTCAAGTCAGACAACTTTCTTTGATGAACCTTCCTGCTCCACAGGCTTGCCAGGCAGCCCAACCGAAGTAATTTCGTACTCAGGGCAGGGTAGAAAGCTTTGCTGTTTTTACTCTTTATTAGATACAGCTACACCACTGCAGGCATATTTCACCCCCATGAAGCTTCCCTGAGCACCATCTAATAACCAACTGTTGAGGGAAAAGCAGTATGCATCAAAAGAATCAGCTCCATACCCTGGCAGTCAGAAGGCTGCTGTCACATAAAGACCAAAGTCCAACCTCTCAGGTGTCTCCCTTCAGAGAGAAGTAACTTGAGGCTATTCCCTTTGTTTTCTATTCCAGAAGTTTCTAGATGTCAGAGGACATATTTCAGCACCCATTTTATGCCCTAAAGCAAGAGTACATAACTTGCCAAGCTGAACAAATGAGGTTTCCTTAAAATATTAAAATTCACAACATTCAGCTGCCTCCAAATACTCTGCTTCGTCCTTTAGCTGCAAGTGCAGCAACTCAAACACCTGACTTTAATACCTTCAAGTCCATCAGTTATTTAATGAAAGCTCCTTTCCAGAGAGACTCGAGTATCAATTATTTAGTCTTTGAGCAGGAAATAAAAACTATTAAAAGAGGATAAGAGATTTCTGGAAAGGCCTGTTGGGCCACATGACCATATTTGGGGTTGTACACTGACAACCTGTCTGAAACAGACGGAAAATGACAAAATAGAACAACCCCTAAAGCCAAAAGCTCACATGCACACACAAGCTCATCAAGTACCTAAGCCAATTAGTGGCAAAGAGCCCCAACTACACCGGGATTTCAGGACAGGTCTTCCCATGAAAGACCTTTATCAGTTTGGTAAAAAGGCCTGTTCTCTAGCACAGGAGCATAAAGCAGAGAAAAGCTCTTTTCTAATACCACAGAAGCTCTTTTACAATACCAAGACAACATTCAACAATGCCTGCTACAAAGTTCAAGGGGAAGCAGAACCCTGTGTTTTTAACACACTTGCCTTTCCCACTCAAGTTCAGATTAAGGACAAAGACAGGCCTAAGATCTTCAGCTTTTGCACAACTTCTAAAGATAATGACTGAGAAAGAGTTCTCTGAAGAAACACAGGTAAGCATTCAGCCCAGATAAGAGTGGAAATTCTTCCACTCACATGTA
Organism: Cettia cetti; assembly: GCA_013401135.1. Lineage (NCBI taxonomy): Eukaryota > Metazoa > Chordata > Aves > Passeriformes > Sylviidae > Cettia > Cettia cetti. Next base: position 30,528 of record VZUI01034648.1, on the reverse strand, counting down.
TCATACATAAGCTGTGCTACAATGAAAAGGACAAAACACTGCTGCTCCCAAAGAGTTGAAGAAAGACAGGAAACACTGAAGCAAAACAAGTGCTGGTCCCCTTCCCCCTGCCAAACTGGCTGAGGCACACTTTGAATCAGAAAGGAAAATAAACTTATTTTTAAACCCAGTTAAGAGCCCTGGGTTTGGATATAGTTCCTTTTGTGGCCAGCATATTTTAATTTCATTTGTTAAAGGTTTTCTGCACAAGTGATAACAAATCACATGTGAATAATCAGGCAGAGTGGTTCCTCTCTCTGAGGGCTTCAATTCCGAGACTTATGTCAGATGGGTGAGAAGTTTAGCAAAAGCCTGGCCATCCAAGGCAGTGGTTTCAACGTCACAATATCTTACACAGTCAATTTTTAAGGATGACCACTTTTACAGGTGATCCTCATCATCTGCACTCTGCTATTATCCTCACCTGTGACATTTCCAAAATAGCATTTGCCCAACAATGATTTTTCAACTGACTGACCTCTGATAGCAGATTTTATCCAGAATAAAGCTGTTTTACAACACATATATGACATTCAGCTACAGTTAAGTAATTAAATTGTGCATTTAAAATTAAGTCATCAGTGCCTCCCCTTCTTTTTAGACTGCTAAATCAAAATTCAGATTCCTATGATGCCATGGGAAGGCTGACCTGGAACAAAGACTGAACAGAGGTAGAGAATAAAGTAGATATTTAATAAAAGGCCTTTAAGGGTACACCTTGGGCAGGGCAAGAGCCTGATCAGAGCTACATCCAAAGTGGAATTAAAATGGTCACAAAAAGGACAACTGATCAAGAGGTCTCACATTTTAAGTTTTGGTCCATTTGCATATTGGGATTTAATTGTCCAATTACAGCTTCAGATTACGAAGTCCCATCCTTCTTGTTTTCTCTCTTCAGTCCACAGTTTATGCTTTTGGGCCTGAAACTTGTACTTGGTGTCCTTGGTCCTCAGCAGAAAAAGGATTTGTTTTGCCTACTCTGTGCAGAGAGCTGACTAAACTTACTATGAGGCTCAGAACTGCACCCCTAGGTAGCACAGAATCTGAAAAATATGAAAGCTGAAACTTAAGGCATCACCTGTATTCTTGGGAAGATCCAAACTACTACTTTTTAAAACCCACACATATCTAACCTTGATAAGCTTTAGTCTGACTATCTCTGACATGGTTTTTAACCTTTATGAGACACTTTTGTCTGAGAATGAGCTAAAGTATCAAGGAGAAGGATCCTGTTCCTGCCCAAACTGTGCAGGGGGCTGAAGGCAGCATCAGCAGCTCCACCCAAGCCACCAACAGCAAAGACTTTAGGACTGGGCAATACCAGAGAGGAAGACACATGACCATCCTTTGGATCTAGAATATAACCTTTGCATATAGAAATCACTTCTGCTTAATTCCCCTTTAGTCACAGCCTGCACCATTCACTGTTTGAGGGTCTAATTTACTTTTTCTGAGCTACTTCAGCTTGAAGCAAAATGAGAACCACACCATGTTCATGGATTTTGTAAATTGCAGCCCTCTTAGCCTCAACAACACACCACAGGTGGCAAAGTAGGACAGTCTGTTCTACCAAAAAACAGGAAGTTTTAGCACAGAAAACCGCAGTGCAAAGCAACATGGCACAGAGAGCTCAAAGAAGTAAAGTGTCTAAAACCCACAGATTTTTTCCATACTCCACTCAGGTGAAACTTTGTGTAAAAGCAAAAAAATAAAGGGAGGATCTGTGGAATAGTTTCGACAATCACTCTGTGAACTCCACCTCCCCTCACATACACTCCAATGAGAATTCTGAACTAACACAGGGAGATCAAGAGTTTAATTTAGTCACACTTACCAGCGCTCAAACTGTGCCACACCTAATCCACAATGAGAAACTTGATTGACTAGGAGGATAAATTGTAGAAGTTTGTCAGCCAAAGAATTCCTCTTTTTTCCAAACACCCATTTACAGGTAGGCACACTAGCAGCCACCCACTAAAGCTTCATAAACTAAATAAAAATACTCTCTAAGAAAACCAGAGGTGAGCCCCAGAACAAAGTAATCCAATATTCCTCAGTTATTCATTAGAGTCATACAATAAACTCATTCACCATCCAGATATAACCAAATTTGCAAGACACCATGTCAGCAATTTTCTTGCTACACCCAAGAGCAAAAACTTATGCCTTCAATACCAATGAAAGCATCCCAATTAAACAGCATCTTAGGGCTCAGAGCAAGGGCTTTTCATGGTCCTTTCATTAAGTATTACAAGGTCTAACGCCAGTAAAAGGCAGCCCAGAACAAACCCCCTTGCAGTCCTGTTAGGCGTGTTACCTATGTGAAGGCTCTGCACAGACACTGCCCCTAGCAAAAGATCACTTTTCCCTTCTTTTCTGCCACCCTCCCACTCCCCACAAGGTGTCAGGAAAGACAGGAAAGAGGCTTTAAACAGGAAAAGGCTTTTAACAGGAAACAGCAATATAAGTTTGTCTACAATGCACTAAATGTCAGGCAAAGCCTGTGCCCAGAAACAAGTGAGTTTATACAATATAAATGCACTTCCAGACTTTTGGAAAGCTATTTCTAAAAATTCCTGTTTCAGTGGCATTATAGTTTTGAACAAGACACCTTTCTAAGGACAGGCAATAACACTATATTCCATTCTCCAAGAACAGAGCTAAAAGGATGTAAATCACACCCTAAAAGTACTTTCTTCCAGTGTCATTAGCCAAAGGATAAAGAACACCATTCTACCAACACAAGTGTCCTGAGTTCCTGTAAAAAAACCCCAAAACACAAAAACCAAATGAAAAGCTGCAAAGTAGTTTCTGCCGCAGCTCACTCCTACATCACATCAATGACTAGACTTGAATTCCCACCTGATCTCCTCTCTCTGCGCCCAATTCTTCCGTCAAGAGAGAGTGCTAACATCTCAACCTTCCACACGTTTATTGTGAGCATATGGCGTCTCAGTACTCCCCTGCTGGAGACAGCCAGAAAAGAGATGGATCATCTCACCAGAGAGCACTTACGAACAAGACACACCCTGTGCTTCCATTCTCTAGGAACTGCTTCCTTTCCATTTTATCCAGAGTTCTAGGTCACAAGGCTTGTATCACTGTAACAAACAAACAAAAACCCATCCAAACTAAAAAGGAGTGCTGAAAGAATTTTGTCCTGCCAGTTATTGTAAAATATCCTTCACGCCTCCACCACCACCTCCTTGGAAGATCCACTAAAGAAAGGAAAAGACACCCAAAAAATAACTTTTAGAGCATGGGATAGGTTTCTTTGTGGGGTTTTCTTTATTTCTTTTTTTATTCAGAAGGTCTCAAAATGAAACTGCTATGTCTACCCAGGGCACGGAAGGTAAAGCAAGAGCCAAAACAGAACTGACCACGGAGCATCACCTCCGGTATCCCCGCGCCCCACGGCCAGGCCTGTTACTGCAGAAGGCTGAAAGGGGAATCAGAGAGGTCACTCACTACGACAGCCTACAGACAATTAAAGCTAAAATATTTTAAAAATTAAGTTACGGGCCTCGATCCTTACACCCACTGCGCCCTCTGAACAGCCTGGGCTCAGGGCAAGGGTCTGGCAGCAGCCGGGGCGGAGAACGGAGCGGGCAAACTCCGGCCGCAGCACTCCGAAAGGCCTTTTTTAATAATTTCTATTATTTTAAATTTTTTTTGTTGTTATTATTTTTCTCCCTCATGGCACCTTAACAAGACAAGCTAGCGCGAACTCCCAGAGGAAGCCTCACCCGGCCTCTCCGGCTTCCTTTAATGGACAAGGACAATGGCAGGGGCTCGCCACAGCCCCGCGCTGCCGCGAAACTTCGGCAGCGGAGGGCTGCTCCCCCGGCCGCTAGCCCCCAGGGGATGCTGCCGGGCTGCTCCCGGAGAGGGGGCAGAAATGCCGGCGCTTAAAGACAGAGAGAGAGAGAGAGGCGCTCCGGCGGGCGCGCCCCGCGGGGGCCGCGCCGGGGCGGGCAGGGACTCACCGGGGCAGCAGCCTGCTCGCTAAGTTTCGCCGAGCTGGGCGGAGGGCGAGGCGGCGGTCGGTGTCGGCGGGGGTCCCTCCGCTGCCCGGGCTAGTCCATGGACACGGCGGCGCTCCCGAAGCCTCCTCCCGCCTCTGCTGGGCCGGTGCGCCAGGCGTGCTCGCCAGGCGTGCCCCCGCGCCGGGCCGCCCCGCCGCTCTCCCGCCGGGCCGAGGCAGCGCGGAAATGAATGTCCCGGCCACGCCCGCTCCGCACGCAGCCGTGCTCGGCACAAAGGGGGCGTGCAGGAAGGCCGGCTCTGCCCCCGGCCCCCGCCCGCTGTGACCCCCTGCGGGCGCTGCCCCGAGCACCCCGGGCCGGGCGGAGGCTGCGGGCACCGGCGGCCCCCGCCCCTCGCGGGGCCACCCCGCAGCCCTGGGGGCGCGGCCCCTCGCCCAGGCCGTGGCTTTGTTATCTTGGACTCGTGCCGTGGCCGGGCAGCTGCGGCCCCCGCCCCGGCCCTGCGGAAGGGGCTCGGCCCTCAGCCGCGCCTGTTACCCCCGCAGGGCTTCGGAACATGAACCAGCATGTCAGAGACAGCACATCCTGAGCGATATCGAAGGCACGGTCGAGCCTACCTGGAGAGCCGGAAGGCGAAGGAAGGACATAAAACGACACCGAAGAGTATTTTGAGTCCTCAGGCGTCCCAGGGCTTTTACACCTCCCGGGAGAGACGCTGAGAAGAAAGAAGGGAGAGGAAGGGAGGGCTGATCAATTTAAACCCGAGTAATTAGCGAGTGATAGCTCCCACCTGAGGCAGCCACCGCCTGGCAGGTGGGAAATGCTCCCCTGCCGTCTCGCTCGGCTCCCAACCTCCGCGCTCTCCTCCTGTTCCCTTTCTACACCTTGTGATCTCTCTTGACACAGGGATACATTTCTGTCACCTTCATTCCCTTCCTCATTTACAGAGCAAAACGAATGTCTTCAGTGCCTCTCTATGAAAATACGTTTGTGTGAAGGAAGGCAAGGCCAAGGGAGGTAGTGCAGCACCACACGTGTTCTTACATGCTGCCTCATATTGTCTACACTTTCTTCACCTTCTCCAGCCCTTGGACATTGAGGAAGTCCTTATTCCCCCTGGATCGGGAATAAGCCCGCTCACAAAGACAACAGCAATCGCACTGAAGTGAAAGGACAACCAAAAACGTGCCAGAATTAATAGCAAATGCCCAGCTGCCCTCACCCACGCCCTTCTGATGTCTGACAAAGCAGATACACACCAGTGGGTCACCCCCTCGCCGGTCACATCAAGATTCCGTCTCATTTCACACATGTAATTATTTAAATAAATGGAGGGTTTGCTCTGGGTTTTTGTTTGTTGTTGGGTTTGTTGGGTTTTTTTTAAGGGAGGGGGAGTATTTAACCCGCCTCCCCAAGCTTGCTCAAGACTTCTTAGAAACCAAAATTGAACAGAGTGTTAAAACTGACAGAAGACACTAGAAGAACTACCTGATTTTTGAGCAGAATTTAAGAGGGGAAAGGAGCTCAGAAAGGTCACTGGATTATCAGATGCTAAGAAGACCTAGAAGAGATCCTTTCTCCGTCTCAGAAGTACTGAAGTAATTTCACAGAGCACTGAGTTATCTCTAGTATGTTGATTCTGTAAGAGATAGGAAGATGGTGCAATAGTAAGTGCTAAGATTCAACGGGGAAAATGGGAAATTCCAGGGAAATTCAGCAGCTTTAGGATGTAAGGACTGTGGTGGAATTAGGAAGGGCATTTGTCGATAAACTAGGGTTCTCTTGCAATTTACCATTTGTAAAATGGTTAGTGTTAGCAGTTCACAGCATAGTTGAATTGACTGTGTTCTCTGTTAGCATGGAGCTGGTTCCAACAGCCTCTCTGTGCCCCATTTATTTGCCTTTGACATTATCTCTGCACAGTGCTTCACTGTTGCCAAGAAAATTGGAGTAAAAATCTCATCCATCACAGAAACCATTAACTAAGTGCTAGGGCAAATTGGAACACTTTTAAAAGACAGTCACTTCAGCAGTAAGAGGTATAATAATCCTGCAGGAATGAAAGTAGGAAATCTGATTTTTTTAAAGTGAACATGTGCAGGCTGATGTCCCTGTATGGATTGTCAATGCTGTTTTCCTCTGACTACTGCAAAACATTTTCTAAAATTAATGAAATCATCATGAGGAGTAGGTGGTGGAAAATGGCCTGACCAGAGCTGTTCATGTTCAGCATTATCACCAAATACCATTTTTCAGGGGGGAAAAAAGTCTATTTATGGAGGGAGGCATCCGGAAATCAGTTACAGTTGGAATTGTCATGTGGTTTTGATAATTATGAGGTTAAGAGAGAGGGGTGTGCAAGGAAACAAAGCCCACAGAAGCTACTGAGAGACCTTAAGCAACTTCAAAGAAATCAGTAGCTGGATCCAAAAGAGAAAGCAGAAATATTTTAGGGAAAGCCTTTATAACACGTTCAAGATTGATTAGAAGAATAATAAATTAGGATGGAACTGGTCAGATAGCCAATACAATTCGAGGGGATCAGGCTTCATCAGTGATTTAAGTTCGTCCTCAGCCCCAGAGCGTTTCCCCACCTCCCCCTGCTGTTACCAGCGGCTGTCGCAGCTCTCTGCTCCGGTCCCCTCGATCGGTCCGTGCGACAAAGGCAGCCACGCACAGCCCGGCAGGAGCGGGAATTAGTACCACAAAAGCGCAACAGGTTAAATTTTGTGATTATTGCAGTGAGTCTGTTAATAATTTATTCCCTCCACTTGGAAGGATCTATATACCACAGACTGTGTCAGTCAGTACAGTATATCCTTCCTCCAAGTTTCATATTCTTAAAAGGAAAACGTCCATACAAGTGAGAAGACCGCAGGAATAGATGTCTTTTCCAACAGCTTTCTTCCAGCCCAATCGGACCCTACAGCCATCTGTTCCTGGAACCTGTTAATAAGCAGCTCTGCTGCAGAAAACCCCTCGGGTTCACCGCTCACCTGCACTTTGGCTGGGGAGCAGTGACATCCAGCGGTGCGGAGAGAAAGAGAAACTTGCTCACTTTTTTTTTTTTTTTTTTTTTTTTTTTTTTTTTTTTTTTTTTTTTTTTTTTTTTAACACAGTGCATCACAGGAGACGCCTCAGAAAATGGCAGGGAGCCCTTGGCATTCCCGCCTCCTGGATATTTGCGAATGGCACCAAGGACAGGCAACTTGTCAGCCGTGGGAACAGATAACCCACATGGGGAAACAAAAATGCAGAACCAAAAACACCCTCTGGGCCAGACTGTCTTTCTAATGGCAATAAAAGGACACTGCAAATAGAAAACTCAAGTCGTGGTCCCTAAAGCTGAAATAAAACACACTTTCCTATATTACACCTACATTATTGACTTCACAGCATTTTCATTCTTAAAATATTTTTATTAACCCCAGTTATGTGCTGAAAAAAGGATAAATGGGCTGACAAACAAGGAAAAGTTGATTGAAGAGAAATTACTGCAGCAGAGTTTTGTTTCTCAAGCCCTACCCTTGCACTTTCCTGCTGACCTGATCCATCTTCAACCTTAAAGATGAAAATAGAGTATCATACTTCATGGGTGCAAAATGCACATCTCAGAATAGTGAAAAACTTTTAATTATTAGTTTCCAGTAACCAGCTGAGTGCTAAAGTATGATGTGATATTTGATGTGCTGAGAAGTGATTTATATTTTGGGTACATGTTACATATTTGGGTACATGTTTAAAGAAAAAAAATCAAAACATTAAACGCATACAAGGACCTGGGCCAGCAGAGGTAGCTGTTAGCACAACAAAATCAACAACTGAAATATTTTTGTCAATGGACATTCTAAATTCAGTCTGCAGTATTGGAAATTCACTTAGATTTAATTTGTTCCTCCTTTACTATTTTGCTCTAATTTTAGTTGAGTTAGCTCATTTCCAATGGTAGTTATCTGTTCCTAGCTCCTATGTACCACCTATTTTCTACCCTTCCCATTTTTATTTTGTCAATATGGGGTTCAGAAAGGATGAGTCAACTCCAAATAATCCTAGGGTTGGCTTGAAAAAAAAAATCAGATTTATCTATAACAATTTTTCAGAACAATTTCAAATGCCATTTTTACCTTCTAGGGCTCCAAATTTTGACTTGATTTCTGAAAGACAGGGTTAGAAAACTTTGAAATGCATGTAAGTTTCTATAACTTTCAAATCAAGAAGTGCACTAACTGTTTATGGGAAATAATGCTGTTTAGAGCAGGAAAAGACCTCAGTCTGGCGTGGTTCCAGTACACATCCCTCTGAGGAACCTGCCAGAGCAGAGAACTTTCAGTTTCCATGAGTACTTCAATAAAGCTAAAAAGCCTTCATGGGTCTTTTAAAAAATGTTTTTACACTACAGGAACACTTCAGCATGTTGCAGCATTGGTGATTTATGTTTGACAGCCATTATGCTTCCAGTGAACATTCCAAATGCTGGACAACATAGTTTGCTGCTTCTGTTTCCACTCCCTGTGGGCAGGCTGAGAGCAGGGCTGCAGCCCCATGGCATCCTTGCCATCACCTAAGGCTCCCTGCACTCTGACAGGGCAGCCAGCTCTGACAGAGGGGGTGGAATTCAGTTCCCTGTACACAAAATTGTAAGGAGATAGTTTTCAGATCCAGCAGATTCTACAGGCACTTCACTTTATCTTCCATTTCTTGGAATTTATCTGGCTTCCATCCCATTCTCCAAGGACTGTTTAGGCTTTTCACATTTTGTGTTTATCTGAAATGCACAAACAGCCCTTGGGACAAGGCCTGAAATGCAGGTCTAAGATCAGTACCTCCTTTGCTGGTCTTTGTGCAAGATCTGTTCTCTGCAAATGGCAAAGCTTTCTATTCCCCATGAGAAAGCAAACTCAGAACTCTACAGAAGCCACAATCCAGAATACTCCTGCTGTAAGATCTTTGCTATTTGTAGCCTCTTGCAACTGTAGGACATCGTAGGTCACACGATGCTTTTGGCATCTCTTGTGCTTCCTGCCACTTGCACTCCCAAGTATCCTTGTACCAACTGCAGACAAGTGGGCACCCACACAATGCTTTCAACTTTTTAGGGGCCTTGTGTCAGCCCACAATACCAGTACTGCCTTTCAGTGGTAAAACCCAGGAGAAGAATCCCTCAGGCATAATTCTTTTTTCATGGTTCTCTGCAGCTGTCCATGGCTCTGAGGAGAGCCTTTACAGAGGAAGTCCATATCAGAGTCAATTTGCTGCTGTACTTTCCAAATCCTGTTCCTTCCTCCATCCCCCAAAGCAGTCAAACACAAACTTCAGCTGACAGTAGCATACATGAGTCCAATTTCTATTTAGTTTTCAAATGAAACACAAGAATCACTCAAAATCCTCACTGCTAGTGTTGTTTCTGGGAACTGTGAAGAACAGACTCTGAAGAGCATATAAATATACTTTTGTTAAAATCAGTTTTATCTGGACATAAATATTAAGAAAAAAGGTCAGAATTTCATCCATAAGGAAGCAATTTTTTTTTGAAGAATCTTAAATACAAAAAGAAACCTGCCCTCAAGCCAGAATGATATTCCTTGCAGGGAATCACATGGCCTTAGAAGATCTAGAGCCAGTAGTGAACTAGCAAGAAATTCACTGTGCAGACATAATGGCATGTCTTGAATGCAAAATCTCAGAGTTAGACTGACAGGGTGCAGACTTCTAGAAACATGGATGTATTTACATGTTAATGAAAAAGCAAAAAACCAAAGGCATTTCATTTCAATAAATTTTATTATCTTTTTCCCTCAGTTGGTACTCCATTACTACAGCCTTAACAAAGTTTTGTTTCCCTAGGTAAACAGGTTTTCAACCGACTGTCTCTGACTGAAAATATCAAGGCTATGGTCAGACTTTAGACCCAGCCCTTCATTAATACAGTCAGATACAAAGGACCAGTGGAAACCCTGACCACCTGGAAGGCTGCAAATGAACCAAAAATAATCCAAGAGGATTTTCATCATTTTCTATGTTCAAATAGAGAACCTTTCCTGTGCATTGATCCCTAAATAGTTAAGCAATTACACCACACATTCAAAACATGGATACATTCTACATTTCAAGCTCTAATCAGAAATATGTGTAACTGTTTTTCCACTTATGAAGCTTGTGGTTTTATCTTCTCAGCAGCTTCAAGGACAGATGGAAGGTTGACCTTGTCTCCAAACTCTTTCTCACGATGCTCCAGTAAAACACCCTAGTCAAAGACACAAGAGAGAAATTCAGACAGCTCCCTACAAGAGATCCACTGCCCAACTGAACAATTCCAGGAAACAAACTTCTGATCTTATACGACAGACAGAAGCCTCCTAGATGGCCTGCAGTACCTGTTTTCCTGCCCCAATCACATATACACCTCCCAGTGTGAATCCTTCTCCTTCCAGATTTCCACTGTATCCACCTCTCCAAGCACGGAAGAAATTTTGCCAAACTCCCAAGCGGAAAAAGCCCGACAACATCATTTTTCGTCTGCGTGGACCATAAAAGCCTTTCTGCAGGAGAACAGAAAATGTGTCAGCAAACAAAGGGAAAAGGACTTTTCATTCATTTTAAGCTCATCCACAAGTATTTAAGCCCCATGTACACCTATATCCCTATTGCTGACAACAGTGGTGCTTTGTGATAAACATTTTTTGGTCAGTTGGTTGTTGAGATTTTTTTAAAATTCAGCCTGATTCTTTCACACAGGCAGGGAGGAGAGAGAAAATAAAAGGATCATCTAGTAGATTTTGAGTATTACATATTCTTTTTTCTTCAGAACCCAAATGATTTTTCAATGTGTCTCCCAGTTTAGGGAGAAAACAGGGCAGTGGCTCTGTAGCACATGAGTTTGGCAGTCCAGCGTGTGCCAGTGTACTGGGACAAGCCATATCACTGCAATCTGGCCTGTACATCATTAATTAATTATATGTGTCACCTTCAAACCTTGAGTCACACATCATAAGCATCAGCAAGTTACACAGGCAATAAAAGAAAGGAATAAATATTAACAGGCCATATTGTTTACCTGTACAGCACATCATCAGTGCATAGCTACACTGCAGTTTGTAAGCTCAGCAGGATGTACAAATATAGGAAAACAAAGCCAATTAACTTCTTAAACTGCAGTGCTACTAAATCCTTTTCCATTCAGACTACATTCTACCTATTTATACAAGCCCCGGGAAGAGAGCATTCATAGAATTGTTTTTAAACAAAAGAAGAACACAAATTTCACTATACCTTTTCATCCAGAAAGATTTCTCCTTTGAAATAATGCTGAAAATCCTCTACTTCAGTCCCTATCTTCTCTTTCACAACAGCATAGAGAGGGACACCCAGCTTGGACAGCTGGGGTTTCAGAGAGGAGAGCTCAGAAGCCTCCTAAGCAAAGGGAAAAAACGCAAATATTTCAGTCAATAAATGGAGGCTGGAAAGCTTCACCTTGAATTTCAAGACCATCAGAAACACACAAATTCTAGCTTGAGGCACAAACCAGAAACAGACCTGTAATATTTCAGCTAATTGTACTCCTAGGCAGCTCTTCATCAGATTTACTACAATTTTCTTTGTTAAACACAGAGGAAGCAGTCTCCTGAGCATTTATCCAGCATACTGGATAAAACATACTTTTAACTTAAAGCTGTAGATATACCTTGCCTGTAACAGGACTTCAATTATCTTTTGAAGTATTTGAGAATGCTAAAAATATAATGCCTGCACATCACTTAACTTTTTCAGAATTTTCAATCCTTTTTTCCAAGTTAATATCCATCATTATCAGTCCTTCTGCAAAGTATTTTAAGGGCTCTGTGCAGGAGCAGGCTATACAAGTTTAAAGTAGGTAATTAAGATACACTCTCCTTCCTAAATCCCCCAGTAAAAAAAAAAAAATAAAAAAAATCAGGGAATTTCTTCATAGACTTTCAGTATCCCAGAAGCAGAACAGCTTTTTCTGGTGTGTAAGAGTGTAAGGTGTCACCATTCATCTGCTGGGATTTTTCTTCTCCTAAAGGCATCCCAATTCCCACAGTTTGTACAAAGATCCCTGAGGTTTTGAACAGCTCAGAGTGTGCCCTGAAAATATGTCTCCTATCTCCCATAGAGAAAGATTATGTTTACTGGACAGAATTCCCACAAAACCCCTCAACTCCACTTTAAAAACATGGACACTGTTGACGTGATCACTCTCAGTCACCTACTGAAAGGCTTAACTGAAAGTGAATTCCAGATGAAGACGTAAGTGCATTCTCCTCCCGCCTACACTACACCTGTTCAGAGAGCAAAGCACTTTAACCTTCCATGAATTCTACACATATTTAGGCAGTTACTACTGATTGGAGCAGGTGCCTTAATGAAGGGGTTACAATATTAATTACTCCATATTATAGACTAGTAAGTAACAACATAATAACTCTTTTTCCCTATAGCTATGAGAAACATAATGTCCAAGGTGCAAGCTATGGCTGTTCCCAGGCACTTGGTACATTCAAATTGTATTTTAGGAGCTCCACCCAAGGAGCCTAATGTCAACCTAAAAATCAAAATTTGTTTTCCAACCCAGCTTGTTACGGAATAGAAGCTCCTTATCTTCGGAGTCTATACCTTCCTGCCTCACATTTAGCACCCAGAACAGAGAGGTACTCCCTCTATGCACACCTCTTTTTTTTGCAGATGAGCTTTATCTGATGGCTTTCTGCCAGTCCAGTCTTGGGCTGTATTTGACCAGAGACTACCTGGCTCACAGAGACTTATTTTGGACTATATATATATAAATAGCTCATAAGACTCATTATCAACTGAATCTTGTGCAAATCTCCCTTTCTAATTACCATGGCTAGGTCTCTGGCAGATGTAATCATGTAACCATCACCTTCAGAAGGAAAAAGCTCAGGATCTGGACCATACAAACCAGCTGCAAAGGAAACTAAGTATGCTGGTAGCTGGTGACCAGTTTGAACCATGAAATAAAACATTTCAGATATTTTATATGTATTTGATGACTGTCCTATTCATCCCCTCCCTTTTTTACAGACTATCTATGCAAGCAGACCCCAACTCTTCTTAATTAATCCCCAAGCCCAGCAAGTACCTCTCTGCACAAAAATCATCCAGGTCTTCGTACAGCCATGATCACAGCACCATTCTCCTTCCATAGTTCACCTGCTTTGAATGTTCTTTGTTCTGTTTGTACAGGAGAAACAAAACCAACAATAAGCACTGCAGGGAATTCCACATTCAAATACAGTTCTAACAGAAAAAAAATATCTATATGTATAAGAGGAGATTACTGCATTATTGATTTTTAGAAGTATGTTTTGTTTCATCCAGAAATAAGAGTTTTGATTGCTTTTCCTTCACCACACATATTGCATATCAAGGACACTAACTACATGTCATAACCAGGAAAGACTAAGAAAACAACCTGGCCCTGGCCTTAGAAAGGTTCTTATAAAAGTCCAATTCTTGAAGAATGTGGTATGAAATAGCCAGAATCTTACCTGGTCCCAAAGTTTTTAGATCTATCTCCTCTAAAAACTCCAGTGTTGCCTTTTCTGGTTTGGACAAAAATAAGTCAGTGTTAGCAAGGACGATCCCTGTCACTGCTGCTCCGATGGCTCCAAGGCCAACAGACCACAGGCCCATGGTGAAGGTCCCCAAATCAGGCAAGAAGGACATTTCTGGAAAGAAAAAACAGCTCTGACACTGGCAATGATGATGCCAGAGGAGGAAGAATTGGATTAAAACAACTATAAGCTCATGCAGGTATTTTTGGTTTAATGGAGATGATTTGTACATTTATTAACATACTGAAATGGGTTGTAAAAGATAGAGCTTATATTCCAGTTCTGTGCCTGACCCACATCAAAACTAGATATTAACAAGATGTTCTTATCCCTCCCTGCCACCAGACAAAAAAACATTAATAATTAAGTGCTCAGATGCAATGAGGAGAAAGATGAACAAAGTGTATGTGTGTAATAAAGAGCCTCTAGCAATATTACCTGTACATTCGCCAGTAATCTAAATTATTACAGCACAACATCAGTTTCTTTCAAAAAAACTATTTGTAGACTAAATGTTTTACACACACTAGCCTATATTAAATAGTGAAGTTTAGAAATATACTATAGAAGACTTGAAAAAAAAATAAATTGAAGCCTTCTATATCTAGTTCATCATAACTGGTAACCTTTTACATTCCTTACAGTTCCCCACGGAGAACCAAAGCAGGCACACAGCCAAACTTAGAGCTCATGCCTGCAGACAGAAAAATGTAGACTTGCAACCATTTTATTACCCAGTGATCCAACATTACAAACATGCCTGGGACAGCACCTTCCTCCTCTATGCTAACTCACTGCCACACTTGCTAAGGCAGGAAGGACAGCAGGAACAAACAGCCTAAACTCACACCCACCAGCTGGAACTGATAGCATTGCAATGGGGACCATTACATACAAATACTCCAGCGTTAAAGTACAAACCCTGCTGGTGGTTACTGGTGGCTCAAGGCAATTTTGTTTAACCACCTTCCATCCACAACAGCCCCCCCAGCCCAATCCTGACCCTTGCAAGTGTTTCACAAGCCTGAAAAGGGTGTCCAGAGAGGCAGAATCAGTTCACGAGGATGCTGGAAATCACAACAGTCCTACCCCATGGACAAAGTTCAAGATCCAGCTCTGAGTAATAACTGGTACAAGAGTCACTGGAGTTTTGGCAGCATAAGAAGTCACTGTATACTTACATCACAAGGGCTGTATACTGGCACTCACACAACTGCAGCAATACAAATCATGAATATTTTATTTTTTTTACAAAAACCCTATTTCCTGATAGAATATTTTGGTAAATGTTACTGTCTGTCTATATCTTTCTATCCTTAAACGCAGCTCCAGAATACTACTGATAAACAAATGCAACATGGGGAAACAAAACAAAACAAAAAGAAAAAGATCACATTGTTCTTTTAACAGCATACTTGGTTTCAAGGGAGGCCATATCAAACGTAAGTAAGTAATCCATGATCCTGAGCAAGAAGCAAGGCCAATTTACACAAACATCATGCAGATAAGAGAACAGATCCTACTCTATTTCACACTTATTTCTAACCAAGACAAAACTTCCTTGACCGTATCTGCTTTCTTTATGTACTTCTTTCAAACACAAAGTCATGTTGTAATGACATTTTTTACATCTGCCTCTGACAGCTATCAGAGACCATCCTGACTCCACCCTTTGGAATGATGCAAATGTAACTCCAAATGTATGTAATGCAGCAACATCCTTGTGTTATGACTTAAAATCTCTGTGGCGTACCCAAAAGGCTAAAGCCCTGCTCCCTCCCAGAGTTTGATTACCCAACTATTTGGATTTCAATCCCATCAGGTCAAGAAGTGGTTGGATTTTTTTAAATTTATACTTACTGGCAGTGGAGGGGAACCCAAGTCTCAATCCCTTGTGCACATCATTTGTGTACAAAAATGTTACAAAATTTTTGGCAAGTGATTAATGAGTAGTTCTCACATAGCTTGTCATTTTTATTATCATGAAAGTCTAAAAGTCAGTTTCCAATCAGTAGTTGTTGATCCAGGAAATCAAGTGTAGTCAACACACCCCTTCAGTTTAGTTGGACTCTTTGGACTCCACAAAGTGACAAAAAACCCAACCTTATTCAAATATGGGAATTTTTTGCTATTCATATAAATAGGAAAAAGGAAAATGCAGCTCTGCAGAGTGGTACTTAAATTCCTCCCCTGCTAAGCAAACAACGTAATGAGCCACTTTGAAAAATATGCATGGGAAGCAGCAGGCAGGATTATTAAAACCTTTGCTAATGAGATAGGCTGAGCCCTGCCATTGAACCCCAAGCGGCGAGACTGACGGGAAAACAGCTGAGCATTTGCAACTAGCAGCTCCATTTCTCGTTAGCTGCTGTTTATTAAGGAAATCTGAAGCCCAAAAGGACTTCACAACCCTCCCCCCCCACCACCTTAAAACACAAACACAACTGCCTTGTGGTAAAGTTTTTAAGCACCGAGCAGCAATAAGAAGACACGAGAGAGCATCCCATAAGCCATAACCCAGGCGAAGAGCCAGGAGAGCATCCCGCGAGCCTTTCTCGGGGTGCAGCACTCACCAGAGCCCATGCAGACTGCCAGCAGCCCCCAGCAGCTCCCGCGGCCGAGCCGCAGCGCCGGAGCCGGCGGCGCCGCAGGGCAGCGAGGGCAGCGCCCGGGAGGAGCCCAGCCCCGCAGCCGCGGCTCTGCCAATCCTGCCCCAGCCACCCCGCTGCCATCACAGCCCGCACGGCCAATACAGGGCAAGAGACATTTAAAGGTATCTTAATCATTCAGCCTTTCGGTTTTGACCTTCTTTAATTTGAACGCATGGTTACCCTTTCTCTGGGGTGGGTAGGTAGAGGGAACAGGAATTACAGAAAGCTTTTCTGAAGGTGGGAACACAGCACAAAGCTTTTACATCTGCTCGCTAAGCCATACTCTTCTGTAGAACTGGGCATTCTTACAAGTAACGTTTTTCCTGTGTTTCAGCCTATTCTACATCTAACCCCTTCACACATGCACACCGTATGCCAAAACGATACAAACAACCCCGGAAAATATTAAAAAGTCATCACAATGCACAACATTAGAAAAAAAAATTATTACTATAGAGGCTGTACTAGAGAATTAACCCAGTGTTTCTATGGCCAGTTACCTGGTTTAATGGCAACTTTCCTTTGCTAAAAAGCATCATTTTCTCTGGCAATATCGTATCTTCAGTCTCTCAACTCTTAAAATTTCCAGAAAAGAATGAACACTCCTTTTCACATAGTACAGGCCAAAGAGAAAAGGAAAAACATCCTTTTTTTGTGTATGTTTTTGTGGTGACCACAAGAGATCTACAAAATAACAGTGAGTTATTTTATGGCCTGTCAGTACGCAGTTAACCAGAATTTAAACAAGCTTAATCTTAATCCTGTTTTAAGTGCCAGTGGATGGTCTTCACTTTTGTCAAGACCAGTTAAAACTGTTTTCTAGATGTCTCATTTCCCTCCCACCCACAACCAAAGAAAAAATTGTCATTCAGAGGACAGCTATCCTTAAACATTTATTTTAACAGTATAAACAGAACCAATTGCAGCTGTCTCCAAAAAAACCCCAAAAAACAGAAGAATGCCGCTGTTTTCAAGATGTCAGTAAGAGCCAGAGTAGCAAACAGATTTCCTTACATACTTTTCCTAAAAAGAAAAGTCTTGCAAGTTGGACTGCACTACCAAATACTCTCTAGCCTGAAGTGGCTTTGACCATTGCTTTTTCTTCCTTTCACTCCCACTCCAGCTTCCCAAGACATTCCATATCAAGCCTAAAAATGTTTCAGAGCTTTGTCAGAACTTGCACATCCCAAACAAGTTGAGCTGATATTTTATGATAGATTTGCCCCCCCGCAAATGAGTCATGATTACAAATACCTTTGTAAGCTAACTCTTATAAAGAAAATTTACAATTAACACTAACCTGTAATATGCTCATCAAGATTTAATGAGTGTTTAAATACCATTAAGGATTACAAAATACAGCATCCTGACAGACTTTCAAACTTAGCCCTATTTGAAGGAGGGATCTGACTGGAGAAACCTAGGAGGACACTTTAACTTAAACTGACCTGTAAACACCAAAATCAATGCACAGAGAAGCCTCCTAGCATTTCTTGTGGCATAAATTTTGACAATACAGGGGATTATTTTTCTTTCTTTTCACCATTGTAAAGACCTATCAAACCACACATTGTGTCAAGAATAACAATCATCTTTTTAGGTTTCTTCACAATCCATGTATGGTTCACTGCTGAATTCCGTGCTCTTGGCTGTAGCTGTGAAAAAGTTGCTGTGTCAAGCATACAAGCCATACTCCTTCCTTTGAAAGGAAGTTAGTTGAAATGCCCCATTCTCAGACTGTTTTAAAGAAACCCAACAGCTCAACAAGCCTTTTCTTTTGAGCAAGGGAGAGCAAAGAGCTCTGGCACACCACTTTAGAAATCTTCCAGCTCTCTTGGTACACTGAGAGGGAACAGGCAGCTAGACACTGTGTATGGAAAAATTCAGATCTCTGATCAGTCCGTGAATGGAGTCACAGAGATGTGAGATATTTCATGGAGCACAGAACTGCTAAAAGTACCTATCTGAAGATAATATAGGGTGACCTCACTGCTTGGTCTGCTGGTGATCCAGAGCAGGAAAGCTGCACCCTTTGTCAGTCTGGAGAGATGGTGCAGGAAAGAGAATACCAACAGACCCAGTGATAACACAAGTCAGCATTTGCTGAAAACACAGCAGGTGCTAGGCAGCAAGTGATCCCTCCTGTTCCTACCTAGAAGATCAAGAATTCTGAGTCCTGCAGATTCAAGCTTATATTAAGATTTTTCCGCTTTTTTGGGTTCTTAGGCCTTGCTTATATTTTAACTTTCTCATTTCTCACACTATACAATTCATAACAGCAAAACTGTTACTAAAAGTAGAGACACAAGAAAATGGACACGTTTCAACTGCACCCCGTAGGGGAGAGGGGTTCTATGCATAAACGAGGCTGTAACACATCGCCATACACCCACCCAGTGCAGATTATTTTCCCCACAATCTTGTTTCCCCTTTCATCGCCTGCTATGAACCAGAACTGATGGGTACACCGTCCCTATGGTTATAAAAGGCTGGGAGAGCCCCAAGTTGGTCTTTCGAGCAGCTCAAAGGCGGATTTCCTGAGCTGAGCGATTGCACCCAGAACCTAACCAGCGCATTACGAATGAAATGACAAACGAAGCACGGAATCTCTTCGTCCTTCACGGATCCTGCGGCGCCTGCTTACACATAGCTGTATACGGATAAGGGATAAGTTTGTTACCAAGCAGGGATCTCTCAAAACGGTAAACCAAGAGGGCAGGCATAAGCAGGATTTCAAACCTCGGCAGCTCGGGATGGGCAGCAGAGGTCCGATGGCGAGATCCGCGGGAGTCCCCGGCCGCCCCTCGGTGCTCCGCCGGCGCTCGTCGCCGCCTCCCCCGCGCCAGCGCGCTGCGGCTGCTGAGCCGGGAGCAGCAGGGAGAGAGACAGCACCCCCGCGGGGGGACAGCCCACGGGAGGGACAGCCCGGCCCGGGCGGCACACCGCGGTCCCGCGGCTCTCCCACCCCCGGACGGCCGCTCTGCGGCCGCGCACTCACAGCGCCGCTGGCCCGCGCAGCCCCGGCGCGCTCCTCCTCCCCGCGGGCGCGGAGAATCTCCGGCAGCGCGCACCGCCCTGCGCACACCGGCCCGCCCCACACCGCGGCCAACGAAGGGACCGCGCCTCGCCCGCAGGAACTTAAAACACAGAATTCCCCAGCAGCCCACGACCTTGTGCAGTTATCAGAATTGAATTCGAAGGTTTGAAACTTCAGACCACCGCTCTGATGCATCTCACTTGATGCATCCCAGATAATTTTGTGTAATTTTTCATCTCCTGGTTTATGATCAGACTTAGAAAAAAAAAATACTTTTTAGGTTTATATTTTCTTTGCTATTTCTTGCTATATTTCTTTGCTCCCATCCCTTCAATTCAATAACACTCAAATGCTGCCGAGTTCCTCACCCCTGCACTCAAATCAGCGAGCAGATCTGTGCATCAGCAATGAGAGACTCTGGTTCACACCCATCCCATCTCATCCCATCCCTTGCTGCAGGGTCTTTCTGAGCAGCAACACTAATCCTGCCCAAACTTGGGAGCTCAAGCCTTGCCATCCATCCCACCTCCTCTGTCTCATTTTAAAGCTTCCTCTGCTGCATTGCAAAGCAATGCTACAATTATAACTGTAAATACTGAAATCATCTACTTTTCTTTTTCTTTCTTCCCCCCTTCCCCCAAAAAAAAAAAAAAAAAAAAAAAAAAAGCTAAAGTATCAAGTTACAAAAACTTGTAAGACTTCTGAAGTGTACCATCTGGGTTAATTCAGTGTCTGCACTGGAGTGTAGAACTTGCCAGATGGATCAGTTTGAGAGCAGAGCTAAATTAAACAGCAAACCTGGAAGGCATGAGCAATTTCTGCTCATGTCAGCATTGTCAGATCTAGGTTAGAAAGTTAAAATACAACTAGAATTTATAAGCATGCCACTCTCCTTGCATTTCAACAAGAAGCAGAAGAAACTCAGAAAAAAAAAAAAAAAAGCCAAGATGTCATTTTGCATAGACAGTGTTCTTTTTAGATTTTAAGCTTAGCTCAAACCAGATTCTCTCCATTCACTACAGTTTTAAACTTCCAGATTTTTGCTGCAGATGGAAACAAAATACCTCATGCTGAGGCCTCATCTATTTAGGTACAGGGAATTTTAGGGAAGCTCTTAGCACTGCTGAGTTTAAGAGCATTAAGCACCACTTACACTTGCATTTGTGTGTTTGAGAACGATATCTTTACTGTAATAAATACTTATTTTCTTGTTTCAAAGACATGCTAGGGCTTCAATCATTTAATTAGATAATCATAGACTGCAGTGATTAAACCTAGGTGGTGTCTTAGCAAAGCTAACAAAACTCTGTATTTTCTGTCCAATAAGTTAGAGGGATCTGAAGAGTCTCCTAAACCACCCTCATTTTTGTTAATAGAAACTCTTCTCTGTGGTTAAATTTAGGGCTGAAATAGAACCTTTGTGAGTGCTTCTGAAGACACATTTCTGTATTTAAAACTAACAGACATACCTGGCTGCTGCCTCTTTCTTCCCATCTTCTAGTGTTCTCCAATGAATGTGATCTCCAAAACCTGCCAGAGAGAAGGGTTTATAAATGCTGCATAACTTAACATGTCAGCTAACAGAGGAAAATAGCCCAACCCTCAAGAATATTTTCAACTAGTTTTATATTCTTTTTTTAAAGCCAACTATAGCCCCACTTCTGGAAAGACTTCTGCAAATACTTACAGCCCACACAGTCGTATGAGGAATCCCACTGAAATTAATTAACAAGAACATACCATGCTCATGAATATTTCTATATATGTATGTAAATGACACTAAAATCCCCCAAACAGATATTAAAATTGAAGTGCCTTCTGATTATTCTCTGGGTTTTTTTCAGTCTGTGAACATTTATTATCTGATGAATGACAAATTAAACATGTCAGCATTTGGCTTCCTAAATCCCACTGAAGGTGAACTAAACTGAAACTTAAAAATTTCTAGGCCAACATGTGATCATTAATTGCTCTAAAGCTATTATGCTAAGTATCCCTGCTGATGATAATATCAGGGAAGAGCAAGAAAGAACACCACTACACAGGTTTCTGAGTGTTACAGTGACTGAAGGAAGCAGGAAATATTTTATCTGGCATCCAGATAACAAGTCTCGTTATGTCAATTGACTTAAAAGTGCGTCAGTGTATGTTTAACAACTGCAAAGCAGTGACTGCCAGGGTTGAGTTTTTTTAGTTGCCAACACAGCACATGGCCAAAAACCACCTGGAGATCTTAGATGAAGGAAATCCAGGAGCTGTACAAAGAGGAACTCTCTTGGAACACCTCCTCAGAGGTCTTGGTTCCAGTAATTAACAACTACTGTGCTGAATGGCCAAACATGAGCCTCAGCTTGCCCCTTCCCATCCCTAAGGGTTTGGATTAGTCAGGAACTCGCTGTGCCCAAGGTGCTGAGAGGAGCAGACTTTGGAAGCTACACAGAGATCAGGAGCCACAGACTGCCCAGTGCTGATACCGGAAAGTGGACATTGTCTCCAGTAGACAACTATGGCAAAGAAACTGGAAAAAAACTAAACCAGCAAGTCTTTGGGAGACCTCAGTTCAGCATTCGGGAAGTGAGGACAGTGGCAGTGTTTGTGTCACCTGATCTCTTCTGCTGATACGAGCAACTGTGAACATAAGTGATGCAACACATCAAAGTGATGCAACACATCAAACAGATGAGCCTGTGAGTCTGCAGCAGGGTGGGGATGCCTCCCTGTTCCCTCCCACCCAAGTGATGCAACACATCAAACAGATGAGCCTGTGAGTCTGCAGCAGGGTGGGGATGCCTCCCTGTTCCCTCCCACCCACACAGCAGCTGCTGAGGCAGCCTCGGACACAGGGCTACGTTTGTACGAGTCCAACATCCCCGAGCAAAACCCAGCTGAACTAGCACAAGTCGCATTTACCCCGAATATTGATACATCAGCTATTTCAGACAAAGGCCAAAATGTTAAAACAGGGAAAACCTCCTATTGTTCTAGCTGGGAAACACTTTTCAAAAGCTTTTCTATATTTAAAACAAACCCCACTTTGTGGTGAGCTTCAGTGTGTTTTTAAAAGCATCGCCCAACACATTACGGAGTGTATCTTTTGAATGAAAGTCGTCTGGGGAATTAAAGGGTGAATGGCTGGCTGGGATCCACGCCACAGCTTTGCTGTCATTGATCAAATTGGTTACAACCAGCCTTGAGGAGGAGATTTACCTCTACGGCAAAGCCACCACCTGAGGTGAAGCTCAGCCCCGGGTGAACCGGGCTATTAGACACGGTAATTAGACAAGGAGCCTGGGCAAGCCAGGAACGAGGTGAGGAGCGGTCACGAAGGGCAAGGGAAGCCGAGGGCGGAGGGAAGGGCCATTCATCGCCTGCCAGGAGCCCGGCGGAGGGCGGGCAGGCACGGGCGCTCGGTACGGGACACCGAGGGCTGCTCCCCCAGGGCTCCGCCGAGCCCCTCAGAAGGGCTTCAGCCAGAACCGAACCACGACGGCGGAGACCCCGCAAAGCCCCCCCGCACCTCCGGACCCCGAACCTGCGCTCTCTGCCCCCGCCCGGCGGCCCCCGCGGGCTGAGGGGACCGGACCTGCCCCGAGTGGGGATAGAAGTTGGGGAAAGCCCGAAGAAAGCGTTTGTCTGACCCTTTCCGAGCCCTCCCGCGGCGGAGGCAGCGCAGGCCGCCAGCACCAGGCACAGGCAGAGGACGGAGGCTGCCGCGGGCTGAGCCTTCATGGTGTCGGCGCGGACAGCGGCGGCGCCCGGGTACGGTCCCGGACTTCCAGGCAGGACAGGACCCGCTAGGCTGGATTTTTTTTTTTTTTTCCCCGTTTTTTAAAGCCCAGGAAGTGATGTGTGGCGGATGTGGGCGGTGCGCCGCCCTCACGGCTCGGCCCCGGGGGTGCCGCGGGAATGATGTGGGGGCTCGGGATAAGCTCAGCTCCGTAGAGGGAGCCGGGACCCCCGGCGCAGGGGTCATCGCACTGCGGCCCCAGAGCCCTTGTTACTCCCCCTGGGCAAACCCCAGCATTATCCCGACGGGAGCAGGCAGCGGGAGGCACCCTGCGAGAGGTGTGGTTCCGGATTTATTTTCTGCTTCCTAAATAAACTCTTTTGTCGCGCTGCTCTCCGGAGTTGCCTAGCTGTCGGCAAAACCGACCGCAAGCGCAGCGTGTGAGGGAGGGTTCACTAAGAGGGACAGAGCGAGTGATGACGCGTTTGGAAACGCCGCGTCTCGATTTTGGGTCACAGGGCACCACTCCCTGCCCTGGGGCCGCGGCGACTGCTTCTCCCTGGAGACTACAACTCCCAGAAGCCCTTGCGCCTCCTGCCCCGCCTCTATGTAAATGAGTGGGCGTGGCCGCCAATCGCCTGGCGGGTTGGCGCCGTCACGTGGCGTGGCGCTTCCTTTCTCTGTGCGCCTCTCTTTCCTTCCTCGGCCGCCATCTTGTTCTCGCCGCGTGTTGGCAGCGGGGGCTCCGCCGCGCTCAGGTGAGGGGGCTCGCTGTTCCCGTGTCCCGGTGTCTCCGTGTGCCGGTATCGCCGCGTCCCCGCCGGCCTGAGGCGGGAGGGGCGCCGCGGCAGCTCGATCCTATTCCCTTAGGCCGTGCTGGGCCGTTCCCTGAGGAGAGGCCGAGCGAGCGACCCCCTTGTGCGGGGGCTGCCCTGCCTGGCGGGCCCGGGTCTGCCGTGGGGCCGCGGGTACACGGGCCTTGAGGGATGAGCCGTGTTCTCCTCGCGCTCCCCGTGCTCTGGGGCTGCCCAGCGAGCCACCCCGAGCCCCTTCTCCCGCCGCCCCGCCGGGTCCCTCCGTGCGCCGATCCCTGCCTCGCTCCCGCTCTTCTCCCGGTCGTTCCCGGCACAAAGCGGAGCCTTCCCCATCATTCCGGGATCACTGATAACTCGCTGCGAAACGCATTCATTTTGCTGGAAGGCTTGAGGCCGTTTTTTCACCCATTATGGATTTTCAGGGCTTGCAGCATCTAAAGGTCCGGTGGGAGAAGCACTGGACAAACTTCCCAGTCACTATTGGATGAAGAGTTACCAAAAGTTCATGTATCAAATGTGTATCAAATTTCACAGAGTTTGAATCTAGCTTATTAGTCATAAGTATCATTGATTCATTATATAAATACTATTCTGGGTAGTTTAGTGATGAATCTGTCCCTGGGCCCTGGTAACGATAAGGGTGTTTTCCCAACCCCGGTTGTGTATGTGCTGGTTCGGGTCTGGTTGGAGTCAGTAATTCAGTTAAATACCTCCAGCAGTAAATTGGCATCCTGGAGATGAGTACCTCGGCCTGATGCAGAATGAAATGTCCTGTTGAGTTGCCTCATTGTGGCACAGACACTTTACCTAAATGCAGGTTCTTCCTACTGCAGGACCACTATAGATTGCTTACAGGTGGTGTGGCTTTTAAAGCTATTTTTATATGTGTTTGTTTGACACACTGTTTTGGGAGATGTTCTGAAAAACCCACTGTAATTGTAGGAGTACTCTTAAAATGGACTGTGACTTTTTTTGTTATTGTTTTGATGGTTAAGTTGAACTTCTTCTTGCTCTTTAGACATAGCACTATGAACCAAGAAAAACTGGCCAAGCTTCAAGCGCAGGTCCGAATAGGAGGAAAGGTAAGAAACCCACCAGGGGTGCTTTTGAAAACGTAGGCTGAAGCTCATAAAAAAGGAAGAAAAAAATTATTCTCAGGTTTGACCAGTACAGATTTTGTGTGATCTGGCCTATAGTGCAGCTACCTGAAATGCAAGTTCCTTTCAGTTCACAACTGCTGGACGAGCAGTTTCCAGTGTACAAGCATTGTTTTCATTCAATGACTTGTTGTGACCTGTGGAAGCTCCAGCTAAGCTCACCTGTTGGGTGTTCCAGTTCTGCCTTCCTGGTCTCCCTGCTGGGGATTTTCTTCTTTGTGCCTGTTTCAGGCACTGGCTGTGCACTGGTTTTTTTCTGTGAGCTAGTGGGTAGTTAATATGACCAATACAAGGGCATGTAGTTTGTTCAGTGTGGGTGCTCATCCTCTGTCATAGGGATGATTGTACAAAAGTTTACAGAGCAGGAATTCCAGAATTGCTGTCTGTGGAACACTCTGGAAGTGTTGATGACTTGGTTGCCAAAGTGGGACCATCTAAATCATTGTATGTGTGCTTTGTTTTGGAAAAAATATCTTGGGGAAACTTTGTTATGTAGTGCTTAATATTCAGTATTGGTTTTGGATTCTGGCTTAGTGCAAGGGAAAATACACTGCTCTTTGGTATTTCTTTGGTCTTTTACGCTTAAGAAAAAACTTGAAATTGGGAGTGATGGCCAAAGCTATAGTAAAGGGAAATAAGTTGAGAAGCATTTTTGTCTACAGAAATGTCTTGTAACCTGAAAGATGTTGCTCAGACTGGCCTGACTTTGGCAATTAGTGTTGAGAGATTTTGAGCAGAGCTGACTGTTGTCTCTTGATTCTTCTTAGGGAACAGCTCGCAGAAAGAAGAAGGTGGTGCACAGAACAGCTACAGCTGATGACAAAAAACTTCAGAGTTCCCTCAAAAAACTGGCAGTAAATAACATTGCTGGCATTGAAGAGGTATAGTGAAAAAATAAATGTTTCCTGTTTGAAATTCAATTCATTCTGTTGGTTTGGTGGTGGTATGGTGGGGTTTGCTTTTGGTTTTGATAACAGTTTTATCTTCCAAGCAAAACCATAGAGATCTGGTTATTGAGAGGTAAAGTTTGATGTATTGTTGTCTCATTGGCATGAATATGTATGTACCTGGAGAAGGAAAGGTGAAGGTTATGCTGCTCAGGAAGTGTGTGGTGGAGGTAGTAAGCTCTGTGCTCTGTGTGTGTGTCTTGCATTCATTGCAGAACAAAACTTCTCTTCATTCTTGACTTTTTTGAACTTGATTACCTGCTCTAAAGGGAAGAGCAGAAAATGTACATGGACTGTGCAGGTGCATCTAGAGCAAGTGTGGTGCAGAATCTGAAGGAAAGTTTAGGAACACCTTGAGTCTGTATTATCAAAATTAGGACCTTTTACTACACAAAAGTTGCTGGATTTGTTTGCAGTGGTTACAGGAGATGTTTTTTAAAACACTGCAGAGACTCTACAGAAGCAGCTTCTGTGTTAATGTAAGTGGGAATGTGAAGAGTTTCAGATGTTCCTTGAACACCTCTAATTTACATGTATTAATAAAACATGTTTTCCATAACAGTGTCGAGAGTGACCCTCATACATGGGAGGAGGAGGAGATTCCTCCATCATGAGCTCAGTGTGGCTGTAGTACTTGCACTACTTGGTTAAAGAAATACAGTATTTAATCCGTGATTAATTAATTGAAGCAGGATTGCAAGGTGCATGCAGAAGTCCCTAAGTGCATTCCTCCCTTCCAAAGCAAATGCAGATTCAGTGTGGTTTGCCTGTAAGTTTTCAGACCTCTGTTACAGAAACAGTTCAGTTTGTCTGTTTTCTTAAGCTTAATACAAATATGCAGAGGTGTATGAACTAAAGAAAAACATGGTTCTTCTTGGTGTATGTTCAGGGTTTTTTTCTGCACAAAGCACAGGATCTTTATTCAGACACAATTATTAAGGATTTTAAATATCTCAACGTGTAGGAAGATGATGCAAAATGTTTCTACCTTGTTAGCAAGTGACATAATTGTGGAATGTTTTATTCAAGTGAACCCAGGTTGACCTTGGTAAGCTTTGTGCAGAGAGAATAATAATGTTGAGTCAAGCATGAGTAACACATTTGTGTCATTTTGAAAGAGGCTTTTAAGTAACAGGATGACTGTGCTTGGAGCCTTTACCATTTCCCCATGAGCAAAGCACAGGACATTGCTTACTTTTGCAAGAAAGCAACACACCTGGATTCCCTGTTCAAAACATTTTTGGAACTCTGCTTCTGTGGAGGATTGAGAACTTAGATGTTTCTGTGTTTCAAGTCTTGTTTTTAGTTCTGAATCCCTCTTTTCTCCTTGTAACTTAAAAACATTGCTTAATAGTTTTTTTCACATAAGTTTAATAGCACTGTTGTGATGGATGTTGAATTATTTTTCACTATTATATTATTATAATAGTTTAGCCATGCCTGGAAGAAAAAGCTTTTCAACTTTCTAAAGCAGGCCACTACCCTGGCTGTAAAATAGAATTCTTGGTGATTCAGAGGGCTAGGGAAGAGGAAGAGAGCAGGATCACTGTGTGGTATCCTTAGGCTTAAGAGCCCTTGTGGAATTTTTGGGAAGGTATTGGGAGTCTTTTCTAGTGCAGTTGGTACATAATCCCCCAGTGCTGTGTGTGCATCCCTGCCTTGAGCCAGTGTGAGTCCTGTGCCTTTGGCAGCTGGGCAGAAGCAGGAACAATTTCCTGGCAGGTGACACAGGTACCTGTGAAAGGCAATGGCTTAACCTGCTGTGGCAAGGTGCTGCTGTCAGAGCTTTGATGGTGTTAATTCCAGGTGCTCTTATCATGGTTATGCTATCCTTTAGCAGGAGTGCTAGTTCTGTAATTCTTAATATTTCAAATCCAGATTCTAGTTATTATGCTTGTGTAACAAGATGCTGCCACACTTTGGTAAATGTTATTAATGTATTTAACCAGGTGAACATGATAAAAGACGATGGAACAGTTATTCACTTCAACAACCCCAAGGTTCAAGCTTCCCTCTCTGCCAACACTTTTGCAATTACTGGTCATGCAGAGGCTAAACCGATCACAGAAATGCTTCCAGGCATCTTAAGCCAGCTTGGTGCTGACAGCTTAACGAGTCTCAGGAAGTTAGCTGAACAATTCCCAAGACAAGGTAGGTCTTTTTGGAATCTTTCACAGCTGACTTAAAAGACTTATGAAGTACTAGAAGTTTTAACCCAAATTTAACAACAGCATGTGACTTAAAAAGTCAGTAGTGTGTGTGTGCTTTTATTCATTTGCCACTGTTGTGGAAGTAGAGGGTGGAGGAAAAACTTCATTTTAATCTTTATTGATTCAAGATTACAGAGACAGGCCCTGATTTAAAAGAAATAGATAAGTATGGCATGCTGTGATAGCAGGTGTACAGCTGGGTATGGCAGAATGCCTGGAGAAAGCAAGCTCCTGGTTTTACTTGGAAAAAGTCAACCAGTTCTTTTTGTCATGGAATCTATTCTGTTTTCTTTATTTATACAAAACATATTTCTACTGCAGTTATAGAAGAGGAAATATTCTTCTGCTCTACAGTTGGCTTTGGAATTCAACTGAGGCTTCAAAAAACTAGTTAAAAATCAAAATTTTAATGGAAAACTAAAAAAATCAAAACACAGTTATGCATGTTATTATCTTGTATTAATTTTAAAACCTTGGGAGCATGGGTGGAGGGGTGTCACAATGTCCCCAAGGACACCTTTTGGTCATGCTGTTAAACTCTCAGTGCCTGGTCATTTGTGTCTCTGTTGGAGATTGGGGAAATGCTTGGTTTTTTCACATGTATGGCTTTTATTTTGTTATGTGAGTGTCCCTGATTCTTTTTTACCATGAGAACTCAGCACCAAATTTCTTTTTATAGTGTTGGATAGTAAAGCACCAAAATCTGAAGATATTGATGAAGAAGATGACGATGTCCCAGGTAGGCACATACACACTTTCATGTCCACTCAATATTTATATATTTTGATTCATTCATTTAAATATGTAGCTTTTGATGTGATTATACTCTTGCTTGCTAAGGGAGGCTTCTTATATAAGACAGCATTAAATCATGACTTGGGGTTCCAGCTTTTGAAAAAGGGATTACCTTGTGCAACTACCTTAATTATTGAGTCAAACTAGGTTAAAATAGTTTCAGTGAGGTCAAACAGGTATCTGAATAACCAAACGGGTTTAGGACTGCAAAATGACATAATTGGCATAGTTATCAGGTTGTTTTTGTATCAGGGTTTGGAGGGGAATTTTTATTTCTGTAGCAGAAGGAAAAAAGCTTATGTCAGTGTCTGAAAGTAAATATGAGAAGTTCTTTGTCAGTGAATAGCTATTTTATCAATGACCATATTCCACTGTGTCCTTTGGGATGGTGTGTTAACTAAAACAACATCCACACGGAGCAGGGATCCAATTCCTCCTGCCTTGGCAATGGTTTATTTCTTGGTGACCTTTGTGACCTTGTGTAAAATTCAATTCTCTAAACCACCAGGCATTTAAAGAATGCTGATGCTTAAAACTCCACTGCAGCTAGTAGAGCACCTTTGAAAATCAGCTCTTAATCACTTAATGTTAGAATTTTCACTGTTGGAGTGTCTGCATTTCTAGTTCTTTGTTTATGTTTAAAGAAACAATATTTTCTAAAGCCCTTTGAAATCTGCCCATAAAGAAATGGTTTCCATAAGTGTAATTAAGTACTACTTAACCTTTCCTGTAATTACATGCATTTTCATTAAACTTATAAAGGTAGTCTTACTAGGCATTACTGTATTAAATATCTTCATCTTTTTCAGATCTCGTAGAAAATTTTGATGAAGCATCAAAGAATGAAGCTAACTAAAACATTAATAGTTCTGGAAGCTGGCATGGACTAGATTTAAGAAATCAGCTATGTGGTTCCAAAGTTTTAAAGAAACAGAGAACATCATCTGTTAATAGTTCAGTAATATAAATATTTTGTATTTTTATGATGCTGTTTGTTCAGCATTTTCTGTCAGTTGATTTTGCATTTTGCACTTACTCCCAGAATCTACTCTTTTGGTCAAAAACAAATGTCAGTGCAGTTTGAGGGGTGTGTGTATGTGTGTGGGTGTACGTATAGTGGAGAACAAATTGGAGAACACGTATTTAACCATTTACCCTTTTCCTTTGGAAGTAGAAATAAAATGAATCTTCAGCATTGTTACTTTGATTATCACCAAATAATGCACAGAGGGAGTTAAGATTAACATTTTGTCCACATTTTGTGACCTGAAGGCATTACACCATTTAAACTTGGGGTTAATTTGCTGTAACTATTGTACTTGCAGGTGTGTTTCTCAGTGTATACATATTTGCTATCAACCTTGTGTTGATCCCAGGTTTTAGGGGAGATGAGCTGTTTTAGCAGCTTGTTTGGTATAGTAATTTTTTTAAAACTTGGTATCATCAAAGTATGCTTTCTTTAACCTTTTTCAAAATTGATTTTTCAATTTGGTGGTGGTGGTTTTGGTTTTTTCTGTTTTTTTTTTGGTTTGGTTTTTTTTTTTTTTTTTTTTTTTTTTTTTTTTTTTTTT